>JAKSZP010015810.1:0-261523 GCA_022478985.1 Massospora cicadina
CTGCCTACCACCCCCAGTTGGATGTCCAGACGGAGAGGGTCAATCAGACCCTGGAACAGTACCTATGGTGCTACCTCACCAAGTGACATGATAATTGGATCAAGTGGCTGAAGATTGCACAGTTTGCATACAACAACCTGGCCCACTCATTGACCAGAATGTCACCCTTTTTTGCAAACCACAGGTATCACCCACAGAAGATGGAGGGACACGCTGGGGGAACGAACCCTGCGGCGGATGAGTTAGTGACCAGAATAAATTTTTTTTGAGATTTTGAGCCAACCTGGAGAAGGCGGCGGAGGCTCAGAAGAGAAAGGCGGATGCACATTGCTCTGAGGCTCGCCCCTCAAAGATGGAGATTACATATTGATAAACGCCAAACACTACACACCCCTGGGACAGTGCAGGAAGTTTGGACCTGTCAACCTAGGACCCTACAAGGTCCTTTGACAGGTGAATGAGGTGGCGTACAAATTAGAATTCCCGGAAGGATCATGCGCACATCCAGTTTTGCACATTTTGCAGCTCAAGAAGTATGAAGGACCCATACCAGCAAAGCTGGAGCCGGTCCAGTCAGACAACCCAGGGGAGGCAGAGTATGAGGTGGAGGAGATTCTGGACACCAAGATCGCTCGCAAAAAGTGATGGTACTTGGTGAAATGGGTCAGCTACCCAATATAAGAATCCTCCTGGCAAACAGCTGCCAATTGTGCCAACTGTCTTTGGAAGATGGAGGAATACTGGGGGCGCAGGGGGCTGTCCTCTGAGGGGAGTGATGTGATGGTCAAGGCGCTGCCTGACCGCACCAGAGCCTCAACCCCCCCTAAGGTGGGGATCGCGGCTAGTAGCACCATCAATAATATAAATAAAAGCATGGGGATCAAGGGCAACAACTCTTGAAAATGGCATTCTGTTGAATTGGATGCCATAAAATCAATGAAACCTCAGAGCAAAGGTGGCAAAGGTCAACATAAATGGTGACCAGGCCAATCAGAGGCTTCCAACCTAAATTATGAGGATCTAAACTAAGAGATTGGAAACAGCAAAGAGCAGCCCAGAGAATCAGGGGCTGCCAAGTGAATTATGCCAAAAATGGAAACGGCAAGAATCACGGCATTGGGCATCCCAGTGAATCAGGAGCTGCCAAGCCAATTAACACCAAAAGAGGAAATGATGGCATCAGGCAGCTCAGCGAATCAGGAGCTGCCAAGCCAATTCCGCCGCTCATCAAAAGTATTGAGAGCCACAGTGAAGGGCAGCCCAGAAAATCAGGGGCTGCCAGGCCAAATTATCCCAAAAATGGGAATTATGGCGATAAGGTTGATACAAGCTCTGATTCATCCCTGAAAAACAAAAATAAATGCGGAAAAGTTTCTGTAATGCCATGGGTACTCAACAAATGGTCTAGAATGGGCCTAGATGGGAATATTGGAGGTCGAGATTCTTGAAATAGGCCTGAAAATAGCCCACTGCCCACAGACTCTATGGGGTCCAATTTCCCCATATCCCCCATTCCATAATATAAAAACAACCAAGCGAAGGTGTCTAAAACAACTTCGTATTCTAATATTTACAAATAAAAACCTCAAAATCAAAAATAAAATTTTGAAGTTTCGAAATCATTTATAAAGATTTTGACAAAGAACCAGGAATTTTGAGCAAAGAAAATGTACCTATCCTCAGATTTTGACAGAGCAGTCGCCTCTCTGTATGCTCTCTCTGGGGGACAGACTGTCCTCCTCAGTGTGAGCATTATCCTCACCATGTTCTAAGAATACCTTAACCGCTCATCAAGCCAACGGACGAAGGACTTAACCACTACAGCCCTCTCATGTTTGTGGGCACTCACATGGGCCCTCTTGCCCAACTGCTTTGTGGCAATGTGGAGAGACCCCATCCATCACAACAGGTATTGATGTGTATACTATTAAGGACCCCGCAAGCAGTCAGATCATCAACCAAGTGTATGTGAAGTTCCTCCAGTTGTATAAGCAATAGGAACATGATTGTCCAGTCAGGGGAGGGGGTAATGTCGCATTCTGATATGTCTGGACAATAAGCCCTAAGTCATTATGGCAAAATAGATAGAATTAACGAGTTGATATGAGTTATGATTATTTGAGTGCCTCAAGATGAGGCAATATTGGGCTGTTGGGAAAGTACCTCAAATTAAGTGATAATGAAAACAATGAACGAAGGATTGTAAGAACCAATGAGGTAAGGCGAATTGAATTATTAAGCCATGGAAGTGGTATCATATGAATTCACTACATTATAGGAAAGAAGAGATGATTGAAAAGGTAGGTTGTTAATTTAGAGTGAGCGGAACAATGGGGATTTGCTGTATTTATTATATTAAATAAAAAATTAAGGTGGTTGCAAGTGCTCCATACTATTAAATAGTTTATTCTGTTGTTTCAAGGACAACAATAATAATATCATGGTACTATTGCTCAGTGGGATGATCCCTGTCCAAAAACCCTTATGACATACCTTAGCAATTCCGCCAATTTTATAACAGCTTCTTAGAGTAAAGGTTCTTGGCATAAACCATGACCAAGTCATTTAGATTGTACTCTGAGCCTTTGTAGCGCGTGTGATCAGCATATGTTTTGTATATTCTCACAGCGTTAACAAGAAGATCCTTTTACTTACTCAGGAAGTAAAAGGATCTTCTTGTTAACGCTGTGAGAATATACAAAACATATGCTGATCACACGCGCTACAAAGGCTCAGAGTTCTTTGTCACAATCATTGTCAGCAATAATGGTGGACTCAATCTATGGAAAAAGGTTGAAGCTGGGATTGTAACCATAGTTGTAAAGAATGAGGAAGTGCTCATAGAGGTATGGGTAGGTTTGAAAAGGCTTAATTGCACCGGCAGAATGTGAGAGGACCAATTGTTATGTTCAACGGTCAATTAAATAAGCAAGAATTGCTCCAAACCTTGTTCAACCACTATGTCTGTCCATCAAACTGAGTGTGAAAGGCTGTGGAGTAAAGAGAAGACATCTAAGATGAACAGTATGGTATCCCAGAACAGGGCGGTTAATTGTGGGCTGCAATTACTGAAAATCCCTGAGGAGGCCATGTAGGCAAAAGATGTGGTCCTCAAAGAGGTGGGCCAACTGGAAGGAGGTAATTGTGGTCTTCCAAGGGATGAAATAGGCATCTTGGTAAAGCGGTTCAACATAGCCACTACTGCGTCATAATCATGGACAAGGGGAGTTCCACAATAAAATTAATGGACACCATAGTCCATGGGCCCACCGCGGCTTGGAGGAGGACAAGCAGTCCAGTGCTCTTCATGCAGCTAGGTTTTTACTGTTTGAACTTCAAGCATGACATTATGAATTTAGCCACATCAATGGAGATGACTTTCCAACTGTAGGAGCGGTGGAACTACTCTAGCATCTTGTCCTTACTGGGATTGCCAACAGTTGGAGGATCATGATTTTTAAAAATTACCTCCACACTCGGGGAGCTGGGTGGTACCCATCACTTACCTTGATGGAGGATGACAAAGCTAGCAACTAGTAACCTTTTTCCAATTGTTTATAATTTCTCTGGAAGGCCTGCTTGATCTTAACATAGTCTTCCGACAAGTGCTGAGACAATATAGCATGGGCAGGGGTGTCAGTCTCTCATTCCAGGAGCTTTATATAAGCAGAGCGGGGGGTGGACAGTGTCTATCCTTCACCTGTTTTTCTTAATCGCCCCCTGATAAGTTAGGCGTCAACTAGTTCCAGATCAGGGGAAAAGGCAGGTTTTTGTGATAAAGCATCTGACAACAGGCTCTGGGTACCCTTAATGAAGGCTTATAATACGCTGAATACTCACAGTATTTCCAACCACTGAGACTAGTGAGGGGACAGCTTATGGGGGAAAGCTTTAATAAATCAATACCATATGGTCAGTGCATACATTAGGGCCTATGACCATGCAAATGGTGGTGCCTGTGCTGTATTGTCAGAGAAGGGGCATATAAAATTTGACTGGAATGCCAGTTGAGGTGTAAGAGCACCCAGAAGGCAAGCCAGAATGTCAGGGGAACTACCACTCGGATGATGTTTAGATGGTCCTGGAAGTAGGTGGATAGTGAGCGTTAATGGAACACAAAAGTGATAAGCAACTTGGTGAAAAAACAGGCTGTCACAACCACAGAGCCTGAAGGCTTGGACGTGGAAAGGATTTTGGATTTTGATGGCAGGTTTGTGTTCCCCATATGGGGGATTGGAATAGAGATGTCAACAAGAGTGTGTATTCTCGCCCAGCATGAGGGCAGTTACACCCAAAATTTTCTGAGGTCCAGGCGGCGGATCACTTCAGATAATGGAGTGTGTCTTAGGAGATCCTGAGCGTGTTAAGCACCCTTAATGGCAGAGTGCAGAAAAGTTGCCAAAATGGCTGCAATGGCCCAGTTATGGCTTAACCTGTAGTTCCACATTAGCGGGCATCACAGGATACCAAAAAACTAATTTACAATAAGTGAAAATGTGTCAGAAAAAGGAAAATTTGAAATAAATTTAAATTTAAATTTATTGTGGGGAAGGCCGACCATGGGATGGAAACTTCCGAATATGACTCAGAAGAGACAAAACTTAGTACCAGGGGAGGCACCCCAGAGAAGCGATGCTATCTCTTGTTGCCAGCGGGAACGCCACTTATGGGGAGGGGGAGGAAACGTGTTTAGGGGCCATAGCCACAATTAAGCACGTGTGGAGGAAGGGGTCTGATTTGATGAACCAGACTGGGAACCAGGAGGAGACCAGCTGTCAGTGACACGGTGGGAGGTATCCAAACATCCACGCTTGAAAGTGGTCCACCAAATGGGACCGGAATCTGTGGACAGCTTCTGGGAGGGTGGGGGTGGAGCCTGCAATGGCATCTAATACAATCGTGTGGATGGTCCACATGGCGATTGCAACCACTAAAGCACTAAGGGAGGGCATAAGGGGGAGGCCATTGATAGAGCGAACATATCTCTTGACAGAGTGAAGGGATGTGTTTGATCCTGGACCAGCAGAAGTTGAACTTCGCGCCATATCACTTTAGAAAAAGGGCACTTATCCAGGCGGTGAAACAGCGTTCCATACTGGCCACACATGACACAGGATGAGTGTAAAGCGTTAGAGCGCTCAGCTGTATGATAAATTCGCCTCAGGCTGCGCCACACATGGGAGCGGACTTGAGGTTGCAACAGAGGATGGTGTACATATTTCCAGATATTTTTTTGGGTCTCAATGGAGTAAGGGATGTCCATCATGTCCAGGTAGTCCACCCTTGATAGGACATGGGGTCGAATGGGGATCACGCCATCATGGATGGGTAGCCCCTGTACCTCTTGTGTGAACTGAGGAGAGGGGCGGGCTCTTTGGGTTGTATGTCTGCTAATATGAATTCTCCACTCAGCGCTCCACATGGAGAGGAGGATTCGTTTGTAGTGGGTTTTAGTCCCGTGAGGACCTGTGGCCAATGTATGTGAAGCAAGGTATTTCATCAGGGAGTGGGGGTTCGATGGATTGTTGAGGCCCAAGGCTCGGGAGAAGTTGGAGTGGGCCGCGCGGGACCAGTGTTGGGATGGGAGTGTAGGGGTGGTGACGGCCGCAATCCAGGTACCCAGGATCTTGGCGGCATGGGCTTTGAAGTCAAGCAGGCCCATGCCACCATGATGTTGAGGGCCAAACATGACCTCTAGCCACACTGGTGGAAGGCTCGATCAAAGCCATCCTTGCAGCAAGGTGTACAAGGATTTGTAGAAGCTTGGGGAGAAGGGGATGGCATGGGCTCCAAACCAGACTTTGGAGAGGAGCATGGAGTTGGCTAAAACAATCCTGCCAGTAAGGGAAGTAGGGTGGGCTCTGAGAGAGGCGTTTCGCTTCATCACATTATCCAGAATATGGCACTCCATTACTGCTGACGCATATCCGCCTGCCTCCATCCACACGCCCAGATGGTGTACTGGTACTATGGTAGGACGTGGCATGAAGGGGAGCACCAGTGGGGCAGTGTGTTTTGAATTAGTAGGGCGAGGACGTGGGCGAGCAGATGGGCCGGGTTGTGAACTAATTGCTAGGGTCCAGCAGTTCTGAAACCGACCAAGGAGGATGATTTCAGTTTTGGAAGCGTTCAGTGCCGCGTTGCTTACCCGGGAATACTCCTGGATGAGAGCTTCAAGCGCGCGTGCATATTGATTATTAGACACCCTACCACACAATCATCTGCAAACGCCATTATCTTGACTGGGGCTTGGCCTGGCACGTGGACCCCAGGGAGTTGAGCATTCACATTTCGCAGTAGTGGGTCAAGGCTGAAGATGTATAAGAGTGGGCTGAGGGGGTCCCCTTGTCGTAAGCCCCTTTGAGGGCGGACTACTTCTGTTAGGAAGCCAGGGCCACGCACTGCCATTGTTGCAGATTCTGTGAGCAGCATTACCCAGTTGATGAAGCGAGGGGGTAGGCGAAATTGATGGAGGCAGGCCATGAGGTATTCCCAGTTTACTCTATCATAGGCCTTTTGTTGGTCCAAGAATACAAGTGCCCCAGAGGCTGTGGACTGATATACATTAGCCACAGAGTGCACGTTATCCCAAATTGACCTTCTGGGGATGAAACCGAATTGTTCTGGGGAGATGGTGGCAGATGCTACAGTCCCTAAACGGTCAGTTATGATTTTTGTTAAAAATTTTGGTGTCTGTGTTTGTTAGAGAAATGGGGCGCCAGTTGGCTAAGTCTAGCTTATCCCCTTTCCTGAAGAGTGTAAGTGAAGGCCTCATGCCCTCCTGGTATGAGGCGCGTTTCCATCAAACTTTGGTTAAGTGAGGCGAGCAGCAATGGGGATAAATATTTGAAATATTTTTTGTAGAACTCATATGGAATGCCATCTGGGCCTGGGCATTTTCAGTTTGGTGCACCGCGAATGGCTGTCCATAATTCAGTCGGAGTAATCAAATTCATTATTTCTGGGTATCAGAAAATGGAGCAGATGTGGGCTCAGTCAAGAAATTCTGCCACTTTGGGCAGCTGAATTGGGTCAGAGCGGTACAACTTGGAGTAATACTGTTGCATTTCAATTGCCACTTCAGCTGGTGTATCCGCAATGGAATTATCCAATCTTTGCACCTGTGTGCAGGCCACACTCTGGCATGGTGCGAAATTTTTTTTTAATAAATGTGCAGTGCACTTGTCGCCTTTTGTGATGCGTGTGGCCCTGTACTGAACACAAACCTGATGTTTGTGTTGTCTTTCGAGTTCTTTGAGGTGGGCAGCTGCCTCTGCCCACTTCTATCCCCTGCAGATCTGTATCCTGTAACTGGGATGTTAGACTCCAAGTGTGCCAATTCTGCCAGAGCGCGCGAGATAACTGCTGATGTGGCTCATGAGCATCTGGAGGAGAGATGGCGAGAGTTTTGGATGGTGTCATCTTTGAAAGTTGCCCATGTGGAAATGGGGTCTGCGCAAAATGGTGCAACAAACTTTTTTGCCATAGTTGCCTCTTCTACCCACGTGGAAAATCCTGGCGACCTGAGCTCAGGGGGGCGGATTTTGTACCAATGTGGGGCCTTAGCAGCCATGACAGGTAGGTGGTAGGTCAGTGAGACCAGTCGATGGTCAGAGAATTCCAATTTTGTTGTCTTGAAGTGGGAGATGTGGGGTTGGAATTTCGCTGGCATTAGAATAATGTCGATGCAGGTCATGGACCTTAATTGGCCATTGTGGACGTGGGGCCGTGTCATGTTTTTGAGCAGTAGCATGCCACAGCAGCGCATCCATTAACCCAAGGGTGGCATTTAGAACGCGTAGTTCTACATGACCCTGGGGGCGTGGGGTGAGGAAGGCCACCAGTCCGTTGGTGTGTACAGCCAACAGTTCATGTCGCCGACTACGAAGGAGTCTGGGGGTGGTGGGAGGGATTTGACTGATGAAAAAAATCCTGATGCTCACATGCACCATTTGGGGCATAGATGTTGACGATTGCATGTGCTACGTTGGCCCACGAGAAGGTGACAACAAGCACTCAGCCATTTAAGAATGTTTCTGAGGATAAAAATTTGAAAAAATTATTTTTCTGAATTAGCACCCCACAGTGCATTGACCAAAAGGATAGGGATGGGAGGAGCATTGTTTTCCAAGCTTCCTCGGAACCTCGTGGACAGTGGGACTCCTGGATGGCCAGGATATTCACGGGTAATTTGTGTTGTAAAAAACTCAGTTTCCTAGCCCAGGATGGGGAGGCCTTGAGTCCGGCGATATTTAACATCCCTATGGTGAAGGTTTCCCCCATCGCACCTTAGGTGTGAGGGGTGGGCACCCGGGCCCACCATCCTCTTCTAGATCCCCACGGGCCTTCACAGCAGTGTGGGTGTTAGCAGCAACGCTATCAGAGTTTTTGTTGATTTTTGTGGAAAGAGTTGTGTTGGCTTTGGCCTTTGCTTTTTGTTTTCCCAACGGTGGACAAATTTTTTGTGGTGCAGATGAGTTCGGTGCACCATTGAGCAGGTCGAAAAAAATTTTCAGGTAGGTTGGAAACCAAGTCAGTTTCAACCGGAGCTTGGGTGCAACAATTGGGTGAGATCAAAACTCCCATTGGATCCTCAGATTGAGTGGCCCACTCGGCATAGGCTTCCCAATCTGATTGGTTGATGGATTCCCAAGTTGCTTCTGCTGCGAAGGTCTCCATGTCCTCCTGGCGTTGTGAGTGTGGGATAGCAGTGGTGGCTTTGGCTGCTTCCTTGGCCGTGGCCCTATGGGCCTGCTTGGCCTTCTTCCGCTCTTGTGGGGAGATAGGCTTTACCAGTAGGTAGCAGCCTTGTGCTCCCCATGGGAAGGCCTCCTTGGTGCTTGCGGTTGGATCATAGTGCACCTCTCCGCTGGCCATGGCTGCTGAGGGGTGCTCTTGGAATGTGATGCTCTCCTTGATGGGGCATGCATGTGCCTTATGGCTGAACGCGTCACGGTGGGCCAAATGGGGGGCGCACTGTCCACGGTTACCTGTAATGGGTGGGTGGTATGCCCTGTGATATCAATAAAAAAGTGGAGTGCGGGATCTGGGTTAGGTCCTTTGCAATCTCCTCAGTTGGGGTCAGAACTGCGATGGCTTTGCCGGTGCACAGGTGTGGCATCAGCATGAAGCATTGTATTTCGAAAGATTGTATTTCACCATATATGGTGAGACCATCTTTCAGGTGTTGTTCCAAATTGTCACGTTTTACCATAGTAGGCAAAAAGTTGAACGTGAGGAAAATTTGGTTTGATTTTGTCCATCTGGTGCATTTAGTTTCGATGACCCATTGCCCTTTGGGGAAGTTGACCACTATGCGCACCGCTGCAGCCTCATCTGCTTCCATTTTGCTTTTGAAACCTAGGTCCAGCCAACCGCATGACATGGAGTGAGGTGCAACATACACTGCAGTCGGGAAAATTGTGTGTACATCTTCACAAAATTTTTCCCATAAGGCCATTTTTTGGATGTCCAGAAACACTCGGACTCCACATTCCACCAATGGAAGTGACTGGGAGTGTGGCGTGTTGATGTACTGGTTGCATCGTGCTTGCCATGCGAGTATCTCTGGGGAAATAGTGACCGCTGGTTTCTTAGTATTTTTGTCAATTCCGCCAGATTCTCTGGAGCGTTTTCAAACGTTGGAGGCCGCGGGCCTTCCACCTGCTCCTCTTACCTTGCTTGCTCAACTGCTCCCTGACATGGGCGCAGACTAATCTCTTCTGTGAGATTATCAAACTAGATTCAGTCTTGAATTGAATAGGTTGCAATAGTGATTGCAACGAGAAAGAAAAGGAAGAAAAAGGAAAATCTGTATTAAAATTTATATAAGAATATAAGCCAACAATCATCCCTGTGGGAAACAATTGCTAGAATGATGGGTCAATTTGGAAATAGTTTTGTGTCTTATATTCTGGAGGCACTCAGGTTTACTGACCTAAGCTGGCAGAATTTTGAACGAAAGATTTTTCAACTTCAACAGAACCCAAAGATGTCAGTGGTGGGCTGAGACATCAAATTTATCCAAAGGCGCCTGAAGCACAGTTTTTCTGTGATTATGCCATTTGAGTGGTGACATATTGCTTGATGAGTAATAGGGACCTCCTACAGCCATCCCACATAGGGGCAGCCCCAGTGGTTGGTAAAGGATTTGGGATGCCCAACACACCTGCACCAAATCGCTCTGGCGAATATTTGGACTTTAGGTGTTTAACGAATTGAGGTTTTGACGTGAAAGGAAAAATTCATTGATTTTAACTGATGTTACCAATTTTGAGATTGGCCTAAGAGAGGGACTCACTGCATCCACCTAACTTTGATTTTTTATCGCCAAATTCTCAATGCAGACTTTTTGATCCGCCATAACTATACTTCAGTCATCAACACAGGGATAGGCGGCACAATTTTCAGAGGGTAAGCCATAACCAACCTCTCATCCACAACATGGGCAGGATCACCCTGGGAGATGAAGGATGCGGCCAGCCTCTTTAACTTTCTTAGAAGGATAAAGGTAATGCACCTGGTCTAAGCGCAAGGGACGCTTCCTCAAAATTATATGTACTGCCTCAACAACTAAAAAGCGTTTCTTATAATTAATAGATAAGTTGAGAAACCTCAAGGGTCGTCTTATTTGAGATATAAGCGACAGGACGTTCCTCTCCGTCCTCTTTCCTGCAGCAGTACCACCCCACTGCAAAGTTAGAAGTATTTTGTGGCATTAATAAATTAACGGCTGGGGTCTGAATGTGCTAGCACTGGACTGTATTGAAGTAAGGACTTAATGGCATGTAACGCGGCGTTAAATTCTGTGGTACAGCTGAAAACCTTATTTCCAGATGCGGTGTAAAGAGGGGAAGCAACTTCTGAGAGTGGGTGGTGAACTTCTTGAGAGAATTACACGTTCCAAGAAGCTGCTTAACTCTGTGAGAGATGAGTTGATAGCCCATTCATGGATGGCTGCTTGCTTAGCTGGGGCAATCCTGTGGCCGTTAGAGAAGATAATGTTTCCTAAGAACTCAACCTTGGTTTGGAAGAACTCGCACTTGCTAGATTTGATAGCAATGTTTTCCTATAAAAGAATCTTTATGAAAGATATAAGATGCCAGGCATGTGACTCTTCATTTGGGGAGAATACCAGTATGTCATCCATGCATGCTATCGCTTAGGTTCCCATAAAGTCTCCCAAGGCAGCATCAATGAACTTTTGAAAGTGGGTGGGAACGTACTTCAAACCAAACGGCATGTGTCACAGCTAATGACATATTTCCTGGTATTAATAGCCCCTCCAAAGCCAATTCCATCAAGCCCTTGGAGCAAAGACTAGAACCCACTAAGAGCCGCTGATGACCTCTGTAAAAATTTATGGGTCTTGTTATTATCAGCCAATAATCTCTATAAACTTATTACTTTCACAGGTTCAGTTCTTGTGCAATTTGTCCACGTTGTATAGTATTTGATATTATTAGTTGATAATAGTATGACGACTAATATCCATAATTGAATGGAATTCATAGATCTCAGCCCAACGCTCTGCCAGTATTTCTGCTTAAAATACTTGAGATGTCTTGATAAAGGGATTCGTTCCCTCGTACTGTCCAACCCAATCTTCTATGAGAATCCCTGGTGACAATATCTCTGGTTTGACACAGTTGGCAGCAATCCCTTTATTGTTTCTTTTCTTCTCTAGATCCCCACTCAGATATTTACTCTTTTCCTAAAAAATTCTCCCAATTATCACACACAGCAATAATATCCCTGAGAAGAATAGAACAATTGAAAGCTGATAAGTTTATTACTTAAACTATATACTGGATGAAAACTATAGAACTGTATCACTGTAGTACTATATATCTTTTTTTATTATATGTGAATTCTAGGGAAATTATAGTGAGAGTTCAATCGTCTAACCCTCAGTTGACACCTCTTCAATGAAACGGCAGCCGTTGACATTGAATTACTTATCATTGTCTCAGCAGCAATGGTCTTCCCCATCCTGGCTAGGATTCCACCATTGGACTTTCTCGAGACCTAAACCAGAAAGAGTAAGAAAACGTGTCCCTAACATTTTCCTTTTAATCCAAGAGAACCAACCATATTTGGCTAGCAACCTGCTTAGGTAATGGGACTTGTTACCCATCAAGGCAGGTCACAAACCAACTGATCAATATACTAGTTGCAGGTGGCATCACTCGCCTCACAACTTACTACTTACAATTCCAATCAGTTGGCGATGAAACATGACCAATCCCAATCAGTACACCTAATAGTTTTCACTATCAGATGCCCCTATTTTGTTGGAAACTCCACCCAGCAAGATTTTAAGCATTTGTCCGGACTAATCCCTGATGGATACAACCAGGCGAATATCCTAAAATCCCCTGAACATTATTACCCCAAAATTAGGGTCAACAAATATCCAATTTTTTTCGCCTTAGGGAATTATCCACTAGCGATTCCTGGTACTCTAGCAGGCCAAGAATATGGGAAAAAATCCCAACAACCTCTCTAAGGTCATTGACAGAAAATGGGTTCTAACTTTGCTAGCCAGGGATGATGAAAACAGCCGATCTGAGGCAAAAAATCCAGTGAAAATTTGCCCTAAAATCTTACAAATTACATGATACAAGGTTAGGAATTTGGCTGAATTTGTAAAATTAAAATTATTGTTGTAGAACGAAGAATTTACAACTTGGATTAGATCTTATTATTTTATTTGGAAACTTTGTGAATTTTCTCCATAAATTAAGTCCCAAGCTCAAAAAGGCTTTCTTTTTCAGATACTCTGATTAATCCAACAAAGTTTAAGAATATTTTGCAAGCTTTCTGTTGTTTTTTTGGTTATTTTCAACAAAAATAAACCTCTCAGAAGTTCCATGATGGCCAGAATCCATTTTCTGCTCTGGTTGTCTCTACAGCTGTATGTGAGACCTCCACCCATCTGCGGCCTATGCCACCAGCTCCGCCTCCTCCTACTTTGCTGCCTTTTGCCCTAGATTTTTCGCCACCCTTCCTAGCTCCCAGGGCCTCATGTCCCTGATGGTTGTGGCCAGTTTGGTGTGCGTTTTGCTCCGCAGAACTATGTCAAAACATAATACAGACCATTATGACGTTTCTTCATTTTGTTGGGTCACTTGGCCTTGTTGTCACACTTTGGCTTGGGTCTTTCCCCTCAGCGACCTCCTGCGCTCCAGTTTCCCTCACAATATCTGAGAAAAGCCTGTATTTTTTGCGAGTTTCATATCCTGTTGGATGGATAGAGTCAGCTCAACCCTGTCAGAGTTGTCAATTGTTGAAGAGGTCCACTGGGCTGGTACCTTTGTATTCTTTCTGCCTTGGTTGTTACATTCTAAAAAGGGTGTGCTGAGGGTGTTGCGCGGCTTTCATCACTCAAGACGCTCATACAGTGTGCAGTAACTGCCACTACCAGCCTCACTCTCCATTTTTCAACGTGACTTAAATTTAAAAAGATCTTCAACACGTTGCTCAGCCTTAGGGCCCGCCAGAAGTCTCAAGGCAGGAACTTAGCTGACGAACTCCTTCTCCAGCTGCTGCTCCAATAGATTCAGAGGGAGCTCGCCAATGGTTACTCGCCAATGGTTACTCTCCACTGGTGAAACTATTAGGTCCCTCCTGGAATCTATCTTAGCGTTGAAACCTTTATCAAGCCACGCGAGTTTCCCACTACTACCTTTGGGGACTAAAACTACTTTTTACATCTGTCCCAAGGAGACCTCACTAAGGCTCAGTACTTGCGCCTGTTTCAAGAGCGCACATCAAGGTTAGAATCTCTTGAACAGTTGAAAATGGCCCTTCTCCGCAAGTTTCTAGATAATACTGGTGCTACCCTTGCATTTGTGATAAACCTCCCCCTTATCTGGGACGTGCTCCATTCTTGCATCACTGTTGTCTAACAACCTCTGTGCTACCAAGCCTAATTGTACCGCGGAAATTCAGATTGTAGAACTTGAAAACACCATCACTGTGGGGCACCAACATGTTTTAAATCTAGCGGTGACATGTCTAGCTGAGACGCTGGCCGTTAAGGACACTTTCAACCTGATTTTAAGATACCCTACTTCCATATTCTCCTAGTACCACTTAGAACCAGCAGTGAGCTCGCTGGAAGATGAGACTAAAAACCTCTGTCATGGGTGAGGGTCCCCTCACTACTGGCCCTGCACTGCCACACACCACGGAGTACCCCTCGCTTTTGTCCTCAAAATTAGAGGAAGTTAGTAAGTATAACCCATTTGATTTATAGCATTTACTTCTTTCTAGCCACAGACCCTCCGTTGCTATTTTAGAACCTATGCCTTCTGTTCAACCTGTTGCCCCAGTTGGACCAGACGAGCATCTCTTTCCCATCACTCCAGAGTCCCCTCTTGTGGCGGATTCCATCCAGAAATGGGTAGAGATCCATGAGAGGATAATTGAAGAAGAGCTAGCTGTGGCTGACCCCACCAAAAGATTGGCTGTCCTGACTGGTGTATTCTCATGTGATAATGATCTCCCTCCCTCTGAACATAAATCATTAAGCTACCCTACAACATTTAAGTTCCGTGGACATCTTACTATCTTGTGAAGTCATATGTTTATGAATTTCTCAGGGAAAACTCTCACCTATACTCCGCCTTCTGGGCTTGAAGTCATCTTGTCCTCCCTTGGCTCTGAAGAAAATAAACCCTCCTCTACTTACTTCTTGTTCATGGCTACTTTTTCTTCAGTGGGTAAGAGTTTTCAAGCGATCGTTTGTGTGAACACTGGCGTGACTGAAGATTTCATAAGCCATGAGTTGGTGGAGGCCCTGGATCTGCCACTGGGGTTGGTCAATTTGTTAAGCGTGGTGCATCTCAAACCATTCTAAGTTATTGTGTGTTGAAAACTGTTCCTTTCGTTGCAGGCAATGGTTACTTTGTGGGGAGCTTCTCCACATTAAAGAACCTCCTATACTATGATACATTGAGGGTTGTTTGGTGGCGCTGATTTGACATTGCCACTAACCTTCTGGACTCTACCATGAATGCAAAATTCCCTGTTGGAGTCATGGTTACCATCCCTTGCTTGGATGAGAGCGCCACGGCGCTCCCTATAAGGTAAGGCCCTTCTCCTAAGGTGGGCCTAGCCTCTATTCAACCTACTGACGCCCTGACCCTGACAATTACTCTGACTGAATGTATATGCGGATATGCTGATCTGTTTGTTCCCACTAAGGCTATCCCATACCCTGAGCACACCTAGTTTGACTTTAAATTTTTGTTGACCGTGGACCTCATTAAGATATCCTCTACAATTTAAACCTTGTCCCTGGGGAGGAGGCTGCCTTGGACGCTTGAATAGACGATATGCTCTCTAAGGGTCAAATTTTTAAGAACCCTTGTCGGTTGCTCCACCCTCCTGTTTGTAAAGAAGTCTGATGGCTCACTTCGTTCCTGAGTTGATTATGGCAATCTGAACAGCATGACAGTGCCTGGCCACCATCCATTCACTCTGGAGAAACAGATTGTCCGCTATGTGGAGAAGGCTAGGGTGTTCAGCAAGCTTGACTGCCTCAACGCTTTCAAGCAGATTCGCATTTAAGAAGGCAGGAGTAGTTGACCGCTTTTTGTACTTGGAATGTCATCTACCAGTTCAGGGTTAAGCCGTTTGGTTTAAAGAACGCTTTCGCCTGCTTTCAGAGGCTCATTGTAGCTATCTTAGGATACCTTATGGGAGTTTGTGTGATTGCATACTTAGATGACTATTGGTCTTTTTCTCGAATTCAGAATCTCACGCCCACCATTTTTGTGTATGTCATGGAGAGACTTTCACAGGCGATACTTATAATTAAGGCTAGCAAGTGCGAGTTCTTCCAACCCAATGTTGAGTTCTTAGGAAACATTATCTTTTCCCAAGGCCACATGATTTCCCAGATAATGAAACTGCCATCCATAATTGGGGTACTCCCTCATCCCTTGCAGATTTACGCAGCTTAATCGTGACATGTAACTTCCTCAAGAAGTTCAACCCTCAGCTCTCAAAAATCGCCGTCCCTTTCTACACCACTTTAGGGAAGAAGATTTTCAGTTGGACCAATGAATGCAGCGCCACGTTCCACGCCATCAAGTCCATACTATTGTCCAGCCTGGTGTTGGTACATGCACACCACTGAGCCCCTTTATTGTCGCCACTGACGCCTCCAACTTTGCGGTGGGGGCTGCTCTGCTGCAAGAGGGGAGAATGGAGAATAAAGGACTGTTGCTTACTTTTTTAAAAGATGGCCCTGTTGCAGCTCATCTATGCAATACATGATAAGGAACTCCTTGCAGTTGATAAGGCAGTACAACACTTGCGCCACCACTTGCATGGGTCTAAGTATCCATTTACTGTACTTACTGACCACAAGGCGTTAATGTACTACCGCGCCCCACAGAAGCTATCCCCTCACCTGTCCTGATGGTTGGAAATCCTTTCAATGTTTGATTTCCATTCTGACTTCATTAAGGGCACCCAGAAAATGTTACCTAATGCTCTATCCCAAGCCCTTCCCAAGCCCCTGACCCAGCACTAGTTAACGCCCACAATACCCAGGTGTTGAATAAGCTGGAACAGGTAAAGGAGAGACCAATGTATAGCCCCCCGTTTTGCTTATGATGGAATCTTTGGAATGAAGATGACACCCCTGCTCGCATTAGGTTGTCCCAACTTCTGTCATCTGACTACAACAATATTAAGCAGGCCATCCATAGCTATGGAGAACCCTTGGACAAAGGCTACCAGTTGCTGGATGGGTAATCCTCCATCAAGGCAAGTTGTGGGTACCGCCTGGACCTCTGCGTGAGGAAATGAACTGTGAAGCTCATGACCCTCCAACTTCTGGCCATGCTGGCAAGGACATGACGCTTGAGCTGGTCCGCCGCTCATACAGTTGGAAGGGTATTGCCACAGATGTGAAAAAATTCACAAAGTTATGCTTGACGTGTAACCACTTAAAGATGAGCCGACTGAAAAGTGCTAGGTTGCTTGTTCCCCTCCAAGCTGCTGAGGGCCTTGGACTTCAGTGAATGCTGATTTTATTATGGAATTCCCCTTGTCCCAGGGCTGTGGTGCAGTAATGGTTGTGGTGGACCGTTTAACAAAGGTGGACCACTTCATCCCCTGAAACACCACCATTAATTCAGTCAAGACAGCCCGCTTTTTGTAGAAAACATCTTATGCTTACGTGGTCCCACCAAGGGGTTTAAGCGATCAAGGCCCACAATTCATCACTCAGTTCTTGGAAGTCATTCTTTCCATCCTCGTCATCTGCCCATGCCGCTCCACAGCCATCCACCCTCAGTTGGATGGACAGAAGAAGAGGGTGAACTAAGGTTTAGAGCACTTTTTGCGTAGTTATTCCAATGCTGAACAGAACAATTGGTCCTCTTAACTCCCCACTGGTACAATTCGCCTATAACAACCTTACACATAAATCTACAGGAACTTCTCCCTTTTTTGCAAACTATGGTCACAACCTCAGTTTCAACCTAGGTACATGGATTGAGTCAACCATCAGTGCAGCCAATGAGCGCGCTAAGGAGCTCAGAGACATACATCAGGCAGTGAAGGACCATCTCATGGATGTTGGAGGATCTACAAAGCATATGCTGATTGAAAGAGCCATGAAGGATCTGAGTATAAGCAGGGCGACTTGGTCATGGGCAACGCCAAGAGCCTCCCTCTGAAGCAACCCTGCGCAAGTTAGGTCCCAAGCGTGTTGGACCCTTCAAGATCCTCAAGAAAGTTGGCCCATCAGTTTACCAGGTTGATCTACAAACCTCAATCAAAGTGTTCAGCACCTTATATGAGAGCCCCTTAACCCCTTTGATGGTCTCATGCCACCTCTCCCAGATCCCAGCATAGTGGATGGTGAACCCCAATATGAGATTGATGCCATTATTGCTTTCGCCTATTCTAACACCGCCTGCAATACTTGGTGTCCTGGAAAGGATACTATGAGACAGATAATAGCTGGGTATCCTATCAGGACATGACCAAATCTCAGGAACTAATTTGTGTATTCCACTTTAGATTCCCAGATGCCGTAGGTCCAGCCACCCAAACCTCCTTAGCTGCAATGAAGCTACCTACTCCTCACAAGAACTTTGCCTTGGCCAATGTCAACTCAGGTGGTGTAGATCCCTGTCCAAGAGCGTAGGGTGATGTCACAGCTAGTGGCATATGTCCTGTTATTAACCGTCCTTCCAAAGCCAAGACCAACAAGCCATTGGAGAAAAGACCAGGACCCCTAAGAGTCACTAATAATCTCTATAAGGTCATTGGCAGAAAATGGGCTCTGGCTTTTCCAGACAGGGCTGAAGAAAGCAGCCCAACTGAGGCAAAAAACCTGAACAATTTAAAGCCCAAATATGATTAATTATATTATACTAGGCTACAGAATTAGCTGAATTGGTTAAATTTTGATTTCGTTAAGAACGAGTTTACAGCTTGGATCAGTTTTTGATAACCATTTGGAACCTTCATAAATCATTCTCCTTTTATAAAGCCCCAAGCTGAAAAAGGCTTTCTTTTTCAGATTTTCTGATTAATCCAACAAAGTTTAAGAATATTTTGCAAGCTTTAAGCTGTTTTTTTGGTTATTTTAAACAAAAATAAACAACTCAGAAGTTCCATGATGGCCAGAATCCATTTTCTGCTCTGGTTGCCTCTACAGCTGTATGTGATCCCTCCGCCCACTCTGCAGCCTATTCTGCCAGTTCCTCCACTTCCTATTTCGCCGCCCTTTAGCCCTAGACTTTACGCAACCTTTCTCAGCTCCCAGGGCCTTTTGTACCTGATGGTTGTGGCCAGTTTGGTGTGCGTTTTGCTCCACAGATTTATATGGAACATAATACAGACCGTTTAAGAAGTTTCTTCATTTTGTTGAGAACTTGGCCTTGTTATCACACCTTTGGCCTGAGCCTTTCCCCTCAGCGACCTCCTGTACTCCAGATTCCTTGAAAGCATGACCCCAAACTGATAGATGATTTTCAAAGTAAAATAAAGAGGTTAACACTGGGCGTCTTAAAATCGATTTTTAGTTGAAGGCGTTAGGGCATTCTAGCTTGTGAACAACCTAGCCTTCTCACCAAGCGGGATAAATACTGCTTCAGGGGGAACGGATGCAATTTAAGTGCTGTAACTTTTTTCAGTTTTCCATGATTAATTCAGGGACTAAGGGAACATCAGTTTTCTCCACAAATATGAGAGGGGAAAATATTGGCGAAGATTTCTAGAAGATTTACTCTTAATGAGCATATCATCAACCAAAACGTCCAAGGTGGCCACCTCACTAGAGAAAAAGGGATAGATAGGAGAGAATATCTTGACGAGGTCAACGGTCAACTTAAAAAGTCAAACTTTGTGTACTAATGCAGTGGGCGAGCCTTAGAAGGATCAAACATGTTTGCATATTTTTGATGCACTCAGGTTGGACAAGTGCCGGGGTAGGAGTGACAGTCTGTTGAATAGAGGCTAGTCTACCTTGGTGTAGGTGCCTCATCTTCTTGAGAGCCATGGTGCTTTTATCCAGACAAGGGATGGTGACTGTGGCTCCACCTGGAACTTTGTATGCATAGTAGAGTCCATGAGATTGGTGAAAAATAAATCGTCTCCACCAGCTAACACTCAGAATAGCAGGGCAAAAGTGGTTTTTTATCGTGATGAAGCTATACACAAAGTGCTTATCACCTGCAACAAAGAGAACATGAGATAGTACACAAAGATTGAGTTGGTCCGAGACGCCTTGCCTTTCACAAACTTACCACCCCTAAGGAAGGCCCAAGGCCTCCGCCAGCTCTTGACAGATGAAGTTTTTAGTAGCGCTAGTATTTACCAAAGTGAGCTTTTGGAAATCCCTCCCAGCAGAGGATAGCGTAGCCATGAACCATTAGTACGCAGATGAGTAGTAATTTCTATGGAGCCAGGGGATGATAAAATAGCTCCAAGCCGCTGAGGGAGGGGTTTAGGTGAGAATATCCCTGAGGATTCAACAGCATATAACTTCACATTGCCAGCGAGTTGCCCATGGGATTTTAACGAAGTTGGTTATCTTAGCGCTCTATGATCAACAGGAGTAAGATCCTTACCACAGAAAACCACATCAGTAAGTACGGCCAATCTTATGGAAGGGCCAGACAAGGCGAGTTTATCTTAAATCGTCTTTTTGTTGACATCTACCCGTTTCTGGATAGGTTTTACCAAAAAGGGTGACTATGGAGCAATTGGAAAGAGCTGTTTAACCTAGCCAACTGAGACAAAAGATTGGACAACGGGCATAGGTTCTAAAATGGCAACATATGGTCCACAGCTAGATTAAAGTGAATGCTCTGATTTATTTAGCTTAGACTTACTAGCCCCCTATACTTTTATAACAAAAGAGAGGGGTACTCTGTGGATCACAATGGCGCAGTGCCAAAGTAGTGAGGAGATCCCCACCTATTAGGGAGGTTTTAATCTCACCTTCCAGCGACATCACTGCTGGTCTAAACGGTACTGGGTTAGTACAGAGAGGAAACAATAAATGGTCAAGTTGGAGGCGTCCATTACATCTAGGACCTCTGCAAGATAAGTTACAATGGGATCTGAAAGTTGACTGGCGTCAGGTGTACCACGATAGGTTCCCTGAAAGAGCACAACAGATATGGAGTTGTCAATTTCTAAGATTTAAAACTTTGTGGTACAGTTAGGCTTGACAGCGCAGATGCTGTGGGACAGCATGGATGTAAAAATGCATCACATCTCAGATAAGGAGAGATGAAGGTTATCCAATATGCCAAATGAAACTCAATTGTTATCTAGGGACTTTCAGAGGAGGGTCATTTTCAACTGTTCAAAGGATTTCAGACTTATTGCCAATTTCATAAAACAGGTGCAAGATTTTCTCATAGTGAGTTTTCCTTAGTCAAGTGGACAAAGGAGTTGTAGTCATCAAACTTAGTTTAAGGAAGCTTTTTGGGGCTTGACAAAGGTTTCAACGCTGAAAGAGATTACAGGAGGGATCTATAGTTTCACCAGTGGAGATTTACAATTGGTGAGCTCCCTATGAAGTTTCATGGAGCAGCCGTGAAAGAGATGAACATAAGCTAAGTCCCTTGCTTTAAGATTTATGGAGATCCCTAAGGTTAGACAATATGTTGAAGATCTTTTTTTAAATTTTAAATTGCAAGAGTAAGTTAAGGTTAAGCTGGTAGTGACAGGTACTGCACACTATATGAGCTTCTTGATTGAAGGAGCTGCGCAACACCCTCAGTACACCCTCTGAAGAAGGTAAAAATTCCCCCTCGGGTTGGGACCATCTAGTACTAAAAAGAAGGTAGAAATTAATGCCAGTAGGGATATAACAGCACTAGCCCATTGAGCCGCCTCAAAAGGGGATAACTTTGAGAGAGTTGAGCTGACTCTATCCACCTAACAGGTTATTAAACTCACAAAAAACCGAGGATTTTCTCAGATAATGTTAGATAAACTGGAGCGCAGGAGGTGCAAGCGGGAAGGCGCCATGAAGAATTTGAAAAATAAGCAAAATGGCCAAGCAAAAGTAATCAACATACCATGTTATCTTAACCAAATTTCCATATAAATTCTTATTAAAAGTCAGGTTAAACTGAAGCAAACTATCAGATACAAGAATATCCAAGAGTTAGAGATTATTTGTAAGTTTTGCATCAGAAATAAGCAAAATATGCTGTGGCGGACTTGGTAAAATATTTAAATTTAAATTTATTGGGGAAGGCTGACCATGGGATGGTCACTTCTGAATATGACTCAGACGAGACAAAACTTAGTACCAGGGGAGGCACCCCAGAGAAGCGATGCTATCTCTTGTTACCAGCGGGAACGCCACTTATGGGAAGGGGGAGGGAACGTGTGTAGGGGACGTAGCCACTATTGAGCACGTGTGGAGGAAGGGGTCTGATTTGATGAAACAGACTGGGAACCAGGAGGAGACCAGCTGTCGGCGACGCGGTGGGAGATATCCAAACATTTACGCTTGAAAGTGATCCACCAAATGAGACCAGAATCTGTGGACAGCTTCAGGGAAGGTGGGGATGGATCAAGCGATGGCATCCAAGACAATCGTGTGGATAGTCCACATGGCGATTGCAACCACCAGAGCATGGAGGGAAGGTGGGAGGGGGAGGCCATTGATGAAGCAAACATATCTCTTGACAGACTGAAGGGATGTGTTTGATCCTGGCCTAGCAGACGTTGGACTTCGCGGCATATTACTTTAGAGGTGGGGCACTTCTCCAGGCGGTGAAACAGCGTTCCATACTGGCCACACATGACACAGGATGAGTGTAAAGCATTAGAGCGCTCAGCTGTATGATACACCCGCCTCAGGCTGCGCCACACATGGGAGCGGACTTGAGGCTGCAACAGAGGATGGTGTGCGTATTTCCAGATAGTCTTTTGGGTCTCAGTGGAATAAGGGATGTCCATCATGTCCAGGTAGTCCACCCTGGATAGGACTTGGGGTCGAATGGGGATCACACCATCATGGATGGGTAGCCCCTGTACCTCTTGTGTGAACTGAGGAGATGGGCGGGCTCTTCGGGTTGTATGTCCACTAATATGAATTCTCCACTCTGCGCTTCGCATGGAGAGTAGGATTCGTTTGTAGTGGGTTTTGGTCCCGTGAGGACCTGTGGCCGACCCCCCCCCCCCCCCCCCCCCCCCCCCCCCCCCCCCCCCCCCCCCCCCCCCCCCCCCCCCCCCCCCCCCCCCCCCCCCCCCCCCCCGGGGGGGGGGGGGGGGGGGGGGGGGGGGGGGGGGGGGGGGGGGGGGGGGGGGGGGGGGGGGGGGGGGGGGGGGGGGGGGGGTGTGTGATGCGAGGTATTTCATCAGGGAGTGGGGGTTCGATGGATTGTTGAGGCCCAAGGCTTGGGAGAAGTTGGAGCGGGCCGCGTGGGACCAGTGTTGGGATGGGAGTGTAGGAGCAGTGACGGCCGCAATCCAGGTGCCCAGGATCTTGGCGGCATGGGATTTGAAGTCAAGTAGGCCCATGCCACCATGATGATGAGGGCCAAACATGACCTCTAGCCATACTGGTGGAGGGCGGCCTGACCAAAGCCAACCTTGTAGCAAAGCATACAGGAATTTGAAGAAGCTTGGGGAGAAGGGGATGGCGTGGGCTCCGAACCAGACTTTGGATAGGAGCATAGAGTTGGCAAGAACAACCCTGCCAGTGAGGGTAGTAGGGTGGGCTCTGAGAGAGGCGATTTGCTTCGTCACGTTGTCCAGTATATGGCACTCCATTACTGCTGACGCGTATCCACCTGCCTCCAACCACACGCTCAGATGGCGTACCGGTCCTATGGTAGGACGTGGCACAAAGGAGAGCACCAGTGGAGCGGTGTGTTTTGAGTTAGTAAGTCGTGGACATGGGCGAGCAGATGGGCTGGGTTGGGAACTACTTGCTGGGGCCCAGCAGTTCTGAAACCGACCAAGGAGGATGAAAAGTTTTGGAGGCGTTCAGTGCCGCGTTGCTTACCCAGGAATATTCCTGGATGAGGGCTTCAAGCGCGCGTGCGTCTTTGTTATTAGACACCCCCACCACGCAATCATCTGCAAATGCCATCATCTTGACTGGGGTTTGGCCTGGCACATGGAACCTAGTGAGTTGGGCATTCACATTTCGCAGTAGTGGGTCAAGGCTGAAATTGTATAAGAGTGGGCTCAGAGGGTCCCCTTGTCGCAGGCCCTTTGAGGATGGACTACATCCGTTAGGAAACCTGGGACACGCACAGCCATTGTTGCAGATTCCATGAGCAGCATCACCCAGTTAATGAAGCGGAGAGGTAGGCGGAATTGCTAAAGCAGGCCCTAAGGTATTCCCATTTACTCTATCATAGGCCTTTTGTTGGTCCAAGAATACAAGTGCCCCAGAGGCTGTGGACTGACACACATTAGCCACAGAGTGCACGTTATCCCAAATTGACCTTCTGGGGATGAAAACAAATTGTTTTGGGGAGATGGTGGCAGCTGCAACAGTCCCTAAACGGTAGCCATGATTTTGGTTAAAATTTTGGTGTCTGTGTTTGTTAGAGAAATGGGGCGCCAGTTGGCTAAGTCTAGCCTATCCCCTTTCTTGAAGTGTGTGACTGTAAAGGCCTCATGTCCTCCTGGTAGGAGGCACGTTTCCAACAGGCTTTGGTTGAGTGAGGCTAGCAGCAATGGGGATATATATTTAAAATATTTTTTGTAGAACTCATATGGAATGCAATTGGGCCTAGGCATTTTAAGTTTTGTGCACTGCAAATGGTAGTCCATAATTCGTTCAGAGTAATTAAATTCATTATTTCTGGGTATCAGAAAATGGTGCGGATATGAGCTCAGTCGAGAAATTCCGCCATTTCAGCCAGCTGAATTGGTTCAGCTCGGTATAACTCGGAGTAATATCTTTGCATTTCGATTGCCACTTCAGCGGTGTGTCCACAATAGAATATCCGATCTTTGCACCTGTGTGCAGGCCACACTCTGGCGTGGTGCAAAGTTTTTTTTGAAGAAGTATGCGGTGCACTTGTCGCCTTTAGTGATGCATGTGGCCCTGTATTGGACACAAACCTGATGTTTGTGTTGCCTTTCAAGTGTGTTGAGGTGGGCGGCTGCCTCGCCCACTTCTGGCCCCATGCAGGGCTCTAGCCTGAGGCTGGAATGTTGGACTCCAAGTGGGCCAATTCCGCCAGTGCACATGACATAACCGCCAATGTGGCTCGTGAGCGTCTGGATGAGAGATGGCGATAGTGGCGGATGGTGTCTTCTTTGAAAGTTGCCCATGTGGAAATGGGGTCCGCGCAAAACAGTGCAACAAACGATTTTGCCAAAGTTGCCTCTTCCACCCACGTGGAAATTCTGGCGACGCGAGCTCTGGGGGGCGGATTTTGCACCAATGTGGGGCCTTTGCAACTGTGACAGGTAAGTGGTATGTTATTGAGACCAGTCAGTGGTCGGAGAATTCCATTTTTGTTGTTTTGAAGTGGGAGATGTGGGGTTGGAATTTCGCCGGCGCTAGAATAAGGTTGATGCGGGTCATGGACCTTAATTGGCCGTTGTGGATGTGGGGACGCGTCATGTTTTTGAGCAGTGGGGCATGTTGCGGCAGAGCATCCATTAACCCAAGGGTGGCTTTTAGAACGTGTAGTTCTACGTGGCCCTGTGGGGCATGGTGTGAGGGCGGCCACCGGTCTGTTGGTGAGGTTAGCCAACAGTTCATGTCACCAATTAGGAAAGAATTGGGGGGTAGCAGGAGGGATTTGACCGATGAGAAAAATTCCTGACACTCATGTGCACCGTTTGGGGCATAAATGTTGACAATTGTGTGTGCAACATCAGCCCATGAGAAGGTGACAATGAGCACTCAGCCATTTAGGAATGTTTCTGAAGATGTAAATTTGAAAAAATTGTTTTTCTGAATTAGCACCCCACAGTGCTTCGACCAAAAGGATAGGGATGGTAGGAGCATTGGTTTCCAAGCTTCCTCGGAACCTCATGGACAGTGGGACTCCTGGATGGCCAGGATATCCACGGGTAAATTGTTTTGTAAAAACTCAGTTTCCTAGCCTGGGACGGGGAGGCCTTGAGTCCAGCGATATTCAGCATCCCTAGAGTGAAGGTTTCCCCCATTGCACCTTAGGTGCGAGGGGTGGGCCCCCAGGCCCACCAGCCTCTTCCAGGTCCCCACAGGCTTTCACAGCAGCGTGGGTATTAGCAGCAACGCTATTGGGGTTTTTGTTAATTTTTGTGGAAAGAGTCACGTTGGCTTTGGCCTTCACTTTTTGTTTTCCTGACGTCGGACGAATTTTTTGCAGTGCGGATAAGTTTGGTGCACCATCGAGTGGGGCAAAAAAATTTATAGTTGGGATAGGTCCCAAGTCAGTTTTGACTGGGGCTTGGGTGCAGCAATTGGGTGAGATCGAATCTCCCATCGGATCTTCAGATTGAGTGGCCCATTCAGCATGGGCCTCCCAATCTGATTGGGTGATGGATTCCCAAGTTGCTTCCACCGCAAAGGTCTCCATGTCCTCCTGGCGTTGTGAGTGTGGGATGGTGGTGGTGGCCTTGGCTGCTTCCTTGGCCGCGGTCCTATGGGCCTGCTTGGCCTTCTTCCACTCCTGCGGGGAGATGGGCTTTACCAATAGGTAGCAGCCTTGTGCTCCCCATGGGAAAGCCTCCTTGGTGCTTGAAGTTGGTTTGTAGTGCGCCTCTCCGCTGGCCATGGCCGCTGAGGGGTGCTCTTGGAATGTGACGCCCTCTTTGATGGGGCATGTGTGCGCCTTATGGCCAAACGCGTCACAGTGGGTGCAAATGGGGGGCGCGCTGTCCACGGTTACCCGGAATGGGTGGGTGGTGTGCCCTGCAATGTCAATAAAGGTGGAGTGCGGGATCTGGTTTAGGTCCTTTGCGATCTCCTCAGTTGGGGTCAGAACTGCAATGGCTTTGCCGGTGCACAGGTGTGGCATCAGCGTGAAACGTTGCATTTCAAAATATTGTATTTCGCCATATATGGCGAGACCATCTTTCAGGTGTTGCTCCAAAATGTCACGTTTTACTGTAGTAGGCAAAAACTCAAACGTGAGGAAAATTTGGTTTGATTTTATCCATCTGGTGCGTTTAGTTTTGACGACCCATTGCCCTTCAGTGAGGTCAACCACTATGCACACCGCTGCAGCCTCATCTGCTGCTATTTTGCTTTCGAAACCTAGGTCCAGCCAACCGCGTGACATGGAGTGAGGTGCAATGTACACCACGGTTGGGAAATTTTTGTGTACATCTTCACAAAATTTTTCTCATAGGGCCATTTTTTGGATGTCCGGATACACACGGACTCCAAATTCCACTGATGAAAGTGGCTGGGAATGTGGCGTGTTGATGTATTGGTTGCATCATGCTTGCCATGCGAGTATCTCTGGGGAAATTGTGACCGCCGGTTTTTAGATTTTTTTCTATTCCGCCGGATTCTCTGGGGCGTTTTTGAATGTTAGAGGCCGCGGGCCTTCCGCCTGCTCCTCTTGCCTTGCTTGCCCAACTGCTCCCAGACATGGGCGCAGACTAATCCCCTCTATGAGATTATCAAACTAGATTTAGTCTTGAATTGAATGGGTTGCAAAAGTGTTTGCAACCAGAAAGAAAAGTTTTTCTGGACTTGGTAAAATATTACACAAAAAAAGCGCAAACTTTGCGCACAAAGGGAGAGTCAGATCAGAGCTTGAAGCGGAGTCTGGGTATTGCAGTTTGGTTTAACTAGGACTTTCTTAGTAAAAAATTCCTTTTAAAATGGGAAAACTTAAGCAAATTTTCCAAACACTACTAGAAATTGACGTGGTATCCAAGAAATACAAGAGCATTTCCAGCTTAGGTAATGATGTATATGGAAAGATAAATGATGGGTTTAGAGCTTAGTAAACTTGATCCATGTCAAAAAGGTTTCACCTTTTTAGCAAAATCAAAAACTTTCAAATTTGGCCAAATTCTATAACTTGGCATTGGCACATTTTCTGGATTTTTGAGTCAATTTTTGGTGGATTTTCTTCCATTATGGTGCTATTTTAAATAGCCCTGACTGGAAAAGCCAGAACCTGTTTGTGGTCAATGACCTTAGAAAAGTCATTGGTGTTCCTTAAGGTCTCTGGCCTTTAATCCAGGGTTTCTTTTTCTTGTCTTTGGTAGGAAGTTATAACCCCAGGTAAAATGACAATAACTGTGACACATATAATCTCATGTCCTTTTTAATTAAACTAGTGTTAACAGTTGCCAAAAGTTCATATCTGGAAGCAAGCATTCTGGCTGTTGGAATGCTTGCTTTACTCTTACTGGTGTTAGCTACATCAATTCATCTCATATAAAATATTGACACCGCCAATAGGCTCCATGTTGTTTTTCAGTTATTTCAGGCGTGAGTGATCATGCAAAGAATCGTGTATAGTACCAATGAGATCTTTTAAAATAAAAAAAATTCTATTTTGCACTTTTGTTGCATTAATCTTAGATATTTCCACTAAGCATTAGCATTTCATGAACATTTATAACATTCAGATGAACAGGTAATTATAGTAATAAGTTATTGGAATCAGGGTAGAGGGTGAGCTCTTAAGCGCTAAATAATCCCTGATTCAACAATATTGCAGGAGTAGTATTTTACTCAACCTCTTGTATACCGGAAGGTGGTTTATGACCACTATTTAAAATAATAGAACTTATATATATTATAAAAGTAATTGGGGTCTATAAATTTTTTATTTGGTAGCAGCAATAGGATAAAGAATGAACCATCTTCATATGTTGATAATTATCATCTAAAATGTTGAGGCTCAAAGTTTAAATTTCTTAAAAAAGTATAAATTAGGGAATATTGAGATTCGACCTATTAGAGCTCAGAAGACTCAATTCACTTTGATGAGACAGCCAATGGAGGGCAGGTAAGATAAGTTCGTGCAGTAAAGTTTTTATGTATTTTACTCAATCAGTGGGCTGAAACTTTTTTACTTTGTTTGACCACCTCTGAACCAATAGAAGGGCCAGTCTCCACGGTGTAGGCTGTACTAAATTAGAAGTGGCCTGGAGAGGAGCCTCCAATGAAATCCCCAGATTTGGTCTACAATTTGGGCAATCTGACTTCATAAACTCATTTTGTTTTCCTGAGTATTAATAAAAGCGTTACCCCAATTTGAGGGTTCCACCAGGAATTGACCAGGGCTTTTAGACGATATTTGTATTATTTTCCTCCTAACCACTCTTATCAAATACATCAGATTTTAATTATCTGATATAAGTGTAATTTTAAACAACCAACTAATCATGCTTCAATTCCAGTGATGGCGCCAACTTATACAGCCTATATGCTATAGCATCAATTAACTTGATCCTTGAGCATATTGAATTGTAAAGTTTTTCCAGTCCAAGCTTGATAAGTTTATAAAGAACCGTTTATGATGTGAACTTCCTTTCAGTTGATTGATAATACTTTTTAATGTTTTGGAAATTTCCCATTGACCAATAACAGAGCCTAACATTTTTGTTGAAAATTCACGTGACTCTCTGTTGCTCCATAAATTTTTTAATTTCTTCTTCCATCTCAATTAGTTCTGCATCGAAAAATCAAAGGCATGAATTTGGTTGAATTGTATTTAGAGTCAATTCTATTAAAAAAGTCTCCATGTGCTCACTTGTTCTTTTCAAAGGTTCTTCTCGAGCTAAGAATGTTCTCTGGAAGAGTTAACCCTAAAACAGTTCTTGTTCAAAACAATATGGTATATGTTGAAAGAGAAGATTTTATTAGAAGTTTTCTGAATCAGATATAACCATGAAATATCGAACTCTTATGACTGCAGGTGCATTTATAACTAACATAGTTCTTCTTTATTCAATCTTATCTGTTGGGCATATGACTTACCAGCTGAATAAGACGAATGTTTTGGGTCACAATCAGCCAAAAATGGGAAATATTGTCTATTTACAAGTTTTCGATAATCCTAAGAGAAATTTTAATAATGATAACAATGATATCGGCCAAAAGACCTGAACAATTCTCTGTGAAACCCCGCACTCAGAGTAGCACCAATTTTAATACTACATGAGCATTCAATACAAAATTGACTAGTCAGACTACTCTGACCATGCAATGGACCCTGGGGCATCCATTGGATGGTGCTCTCCTAGTAGTAATTAAGTCCATAAAAGCACCAACGCTGGGCTACCCCCTTTTATAGGCGTGGCAGGGGTCCCCAAGGTGCAATTTTTTTCTCAAATGGGGATTGGTTAAAATATTAAGATATTATCCCATGGTTACGTTTTGCCCCAAAAATGATACCCCATTCATTATTCAGCATAAATGATGCGAGTTCTTTTGAGCTTCAATAGGATGAATGCTCATATTTACTTATTCAGACTGTTACAAGCCAATCAAACTTATTCTTAAATCCTTTTAACCCTTGATACAGTTTAAATACAGATTGGTCAGATACTGAGAGGAATCATGTTTCCTTCCTTAACCACGCTGCAATAAAAACTCATAAAACCCAAGTTTTTATTAGTGCTTATTTTTTAATTTTATCAAACTTTTGTGGGATCCAGTGGCATAAGCACCAGCGAGCATAAATAAGTTGGATTCCTACAAAATGGTGCTCACTAAAGGGGATCCCTGTACTCCATAAATAGTTGCTCTTGATAAGCAACTAACAAGCGCTTTATCCCACCTTAAGGAGCTTGAACAGTGCACTTGAAAACTATTTCTTAAAACAAAAGTTCACCCCCGGTGAAGGGATAATAGCACCGTTTTTGTATGCCTATGAATCTATAATGCAAGAATCATTGGAAAAGCCAAATATTAAAAGCATCCTACCTTGATTGAGTCGTCTAGTTAAAGAAACGATAGTCCCATACATGTACAATCTGCATACCTGGGAAGAGGGAAAGAGGCTCACTTAGTTAAACTTGGTTTGATGCAGAGTCTTAACAGGGACAAAAAGTCTTTATACGCCTACGCATGTATGAGGCAAAACTGCTGCTTTTGCTGAGCATTTTTAACTCGATGCAATTAAAGGTTGTCAACATCTTACATGCTAACCCTTGATGACGCTATCGCTGCCATGTTAACTGGGTTAGATTCTCAACCCTCTCTAGCCAGGTTTATCATTTCAGTAAGATGTTAGTTCAAAGCCATCCGCGACATAAAGAAGGCTCTGTTAGACGTTGCTGATTTGAATTGCTGTGCAACAACAAAGGAAGATGAGGTGGAATATTCAGTTCTAACAATTGAGGATTTTTCACCTGAAGAACAGTTGGGGTGAGCACACCTTTACCTATCCCCCAGTGAAACCTGCTTCATCAGTGCGACTCAAAAAAGATATCTTTCCCTCCTCTGAATCAGATAACTCTAAAGTAGTTAATACCATAAACCCGCACAAGCTCAACAAAGCCGCTGTGGGTTACTATATATTGGAAGCCCCCACGGAAGTAGAGGTTTCTGATCATTTAAACGTTGGAGGAGTGGACCACCATACCTGAGGAAACTTACCTCAGACAAATTCTAGGGTGTCCAAAAGTTATTAACACTGCCTGCGATGGAGATAAATTTTTAGCTGGTTTGATTCTCCCACTTCATTGGGTCCATCCCATGAAATCCATCTTGGAAAAAACCCCAAGACTGCTTGCAAGCTAATCTCCACCTTCCGGATCAAAGGGGTCTTAGCTTTGTCACCTCACTTTGGAGGAACACTTACTAAGATTGAAGTGATTATTCAAAAGTCCGAATAATGGCCATAATGGACATTAGCTCCCCAGTTAACGTGATCTCCACTAAGCTTATCAAGAGGATAAAGCTAGCGCCTGACTTGGATTACCCGAAAGAATTTAGAACTGCGGGCCCCAACAATACACATACTATCAGGCATACTCTTCTCTTCCAATTTGCATTTGGAAGCTAATCTTTTCAGCCCCTGATGTGGCTTTGGACAACAATGTATATGATATGCTCATTGACACTCAATTTATGATTGAGTATGAGGGATTAATCAGCATTTAACAAGGTTTCCTCTCGTTACTCAACTATGAAGTCCCTTTAGTCTTATCTAATAAAGAACCCAGAAAGCATGAATACTCTTGCCTGGTCAAATACCCCTTTCCAGCTATAACTTTCCCTTATTCTATTTCTGGGCGCAAAAAAAGAGGTTTCCCAATTCAATAGATGCTGAAAACGGTAATACTTTTTATGCTGCAGATGAGGTCTTGATTAAGCCTGGTGAACAAAAAGTGGTTGACGCTAAATTCACTCTCCAAATCCCACACCACTGCTTGCTGGTCCTCATAAGTATTGAGGGCGTTAGCTCCTTGGAGCCTGTGTATTGCCTGAGATACTAGATCCAGCTTATCAGAGGGCTACTACCATTCTGCTGGAAAACCTCACCAGCAAGGACATGATCATACAAAAACACCAGGAGATAGTCAGAGGCTTCCTAATCCCAGTGGAGGACATTGACGTATCCACTCCATTGGCTCTATGGCGGATTTGGGCTTTCCCCATGGACAACATGGTGTGTACCTTGCACAATGTTAATATTTTGGATAAGCTGACCCCAGATGAGTTGAAAAAAGTTTATACCTTACTAGAAGAATATGGTGACATATTCTCCAAATTAGATACTGACTATGGAAACATGAAGGGCCGGAGCCACTCCATTGATGTTGGTGATCCCCGCCCTATTTTGGCCAAAACCTTACTGTAAATCGAAGGTAGAAGAACAGCAGATGAGGTTGGAGCTCCTGCAGATATTAGACGCGGGGTTACTAGTTCCTTCACAAAGCCCATGGTATTCCCCCCTCTTGCTAATTAAAAAGAAAATGAAGGTCATTGGATAGGCATGTACTGCAAGTTAAAAAACCTCACAAAAAAGGATTGCTATCCTATCCCCTGCATTGATGACACCATGACTCAACTCTCTGGCTCTAACTTCTCTTCCGCCATTGACTTGGCTAGCGGCTATTGGCAAATGGACCTTTACCCTGAAGATTAAGAAATGTGCTCTCATTTGGAGTGAATGTTTTTTTAAACAACCCAATTACCTCAAGGGTTGTGTAACTTATCTGCATCTTTTCAGCATGCAATGGATCACATATTGCAGGACCTGAAGTTAACTTGTGTCATCATTTATCAGGATGATTATCAGTGTTCTCAAGAACCTTCAATGAACAACTTGATCACTTGAAGGATGTGTCTCAACGGCTACATTACTCAACTATTAAGTTGAAGCCCTCAAGGTGTACCTTATTTTGTTTAAATGAGGCAAGACGACCAGAGGATGGACAATACCAAAACTGAAACTCAAAAAATCAAACCGACTAAAATATAAACATGAATTGGCCTCCCTTTTCAGGCAGCAAGGCACAAAAAGAAATGAGAAATTTATCTACCAGATGGCATAGCGGTGAGCCACTTATCCAATCATGGTGGGGGAGGGGGATCAGGTGGGTCATCATCAGGCACAGCATTGTAGAGGCAGTTTGATGCTGAGAGTAAGGGGGTTAGAGCATCCGCAGGATGAGGGTTGAGGTGGAGTAGAGAGTTGTTGAGATCGACTATTTGGGCCTGGATTAAATCCTCTATGAGTTTGACAACCTGGTGTTTGGACTGGATGTAGGTGTCAAGAAATCATTCTAATTTTTCGTTTTTTGTTCTTATGGTGCATGTGGATGGGGAAAAATTTTCCAGTTCAGCGACATGCTTGACGGTAGTGGTACAGTTTTGTGGAGGCATTGGATTTCCTCTTTTGCAGTAAGAGGAAAATTGGAGGGGAACAAGGAGGTGTGCAACCTATTTTTAAATTCTGCAACCGATTTTTCACAGTGTTCAGTAATGATGGTTATTGGGTGCAGCCACCGTGACTGTGGAAAGGTTGTGGTCTCTTTGGAAAAATTCTGGGGTTGGGGAAATATCAGTTGGTCAGGGCTGGGGTATCAAAGTATGAATTCAGATAAGATGTTAAATCAAATGGATAGCTCAGTGGTGGGACAATTTGACCCAATTTAGTTTCTTCCTCCAATAATTTTTCAGGGATTTTGATTGATTTGGGAAGATATGAGGGTAGGTGATCTTGGTTTAATAGGTTTTGTGGTGGGAGATCTTCTGTATTAAACATGGGTCCAATCCTGCTTCCAACTGGTTGGCATGGGTGTGCATTGGCCAACTTGGATTTGAGGTGCTAGATCTCGCTTCTGATTTGAGTGCATGGCCTGTGGGGGTGGTAGCAGAAAAATTCCCACTCAAACGCTATTGGTGTGGCCTCATGGATGATGTTGTCCGTGTTTGCAGGGTGTGAATTATATTGACATACCTTTTTGGTGTGGTCCAATTCATAGCAGAGGGGGCAAATTGTGCGACTGTTGTCACTGAAGGCCCAAAAAAATGGCCAGGTGCAGATTGGATAAAGGCATGTGGTGGGATGTGCTGGGCCTTATCAGCTGGTGGGAGGTAATAGTGGCCATTGCCCGAGGTGCTGCAAGGCGTTCAGCACCACTTGGGACAACAAATTGGAGGATAGGGCTTTCACCATAGGTGGAAAACCCTGGCATCAACTCCTCATAACGTGTTTGAGGTGGAAGGTGTGAGGGGAGGTTCACAAAGGTTACCACAAGTAAGGTATCATCAGGGAGTTGTGTTTGGGTGGTAGTATTGTGGTATTTTTATTAATTAATTATGTATCTGCTGCAGCGGCTGCATCCTTTTCAGTGGGGAATCCTATATCAAATAGCCCTTGTATGGACATAAGTCAATAAACCCTGCGGTGAAAGGTGGCTGTTGCCAGCTCAATTATTTCTTTGCCAGCGTACAGTAAGAGACATCCATACTTGACACAGAGTCAAAAGCGAATATTGAATTGGGGTAGACTAGGGGGTGGGGGAAGTTTGGGTGGGTTCAGGCAAGGTGGAGTGCTAAGTCCCTTAGGGGGCATAGCAGCCAGATGTATTTGGTGGACTGGATGAGCCAGCTTGCATGCATTTGCCTGATGGGCAGTAAACTCTAGCAGGTGGTGGATTGAGGATTTAAATTTAGAGATTGAAGTGGGGCAGTGGTAGAAAATCGACTTTTTTCTAAAATTGCTAAAAATTTATGTCAATCTGAAAGAAAAAGGGTTTTATATTATAAGTAACCCCCAAAGTGTACCCTCTTCCAAAGGAAATTGGATTTCATAAACACTACGTTTCCTGAGAGGAAATTCAATACATAAAAGAGAAGGTTGAAGTGATTTTAAAATTGCCTCCCCCTAAATATCTATGAGATATTCAGGTATTTCTAGGGATGATGGGGTACTACCATCAGTTTATCCCCAAGTTCACCCAGCTCAACAAACCCCTCATTCTCCTATTAACTAAAAACACCCCTTTCTATTGGGGTGCCAAACAAAAAGCCGCTTTTGAGAGGTTGAAACTATACAACAACGCCCTATCCTAAGGCATCTTGATTATAATAAACTATTAATCTTGTTTACTGACGCCTTGAACTATGCTGTTGAGGATATCTTAGCCCAATTGGATGAAAATGGTATTGATCATCTGGTCTTCTGTCTCATTAAAATGCCTTCAAAAGCGGAATGCAACTACAGCGTTACAGAGAAGGAGTTCCTTGCCGTTTTGTTAGCTTTAAAGCACTATCGCCCTTTCCTATATGGGACCACCTTCACTGCAGTTATGGACCGCGCTTTGTTGAAGTGGCTACAAAATATGAATGATCCTGCTGGCCTTTTAGCTCTCTGGGCTCTAAAGCTCCAGCACTATGGCTTGAAGATTGAACAACGTTCTGGGACCTGTCACATGAATGTTGATGAGTGACTCGGCTACCAGTCCTTCACTTGGATAATAGTGAGGTGGAGAGGTTACATGACCTCTTAATGACCATAATGATTGAGAGGATGAAGATGAACCTGTACATAAAATGTTAGCCAGGCACTCCCATATCACCAAAGTGGAGAACGGGAAGTTATATAAGCAGGTGGGGGGAAAAATGGCAGACATACCTTTTGCCCTCAGAAAGTGTACCTGCTATCCTAAAAGCTCACTCCACTATAGGTCATGGAGGGACAAAGAAAGCTTATGAGTGGATTAAGGATCGGTTTTATTGGGATGCAATGATGTAATCTATTCTTGACGTCTTGGAAACCTGCTTTATGTGTATAAAGCAATCCAGTTTCAAGCCTAGATATCAGTATCAACCAACTACCCTTCAACAACCGTTCCACACTATCAGTCTAGATGTAGTAGGTCCCCTCCTTCAAACTACTAGTGGCAACCAATTACTCTTGTAGCCAATGAACACTTTACTAAGTGGGTTGAAGCTGTGGCTCTCCCTGCCCAAATGGCCAAAGCCACAGACACCTTTTTACATCAGAATATTTTCTCTCACCATGGCTGTCTTCAAGGACTACTCTGCGACAATGGTAAGAACTTCACCTTCAAAGTAGTAAAAATCCTGGCCACATCCATGGGAGCTTAACAATTTTTCTCAGCTCCATACAAATCAACTACCAATGAGACTGTGGAGAGAGAAAATGGAACCTAGATATCCATTCTATGCAAAATGGTCTCTTCTGATCCACTCCACTGGGATTAATTCTTACCCAGTGCCCTTATGGCCTACCAGATTAGTTATCACCAGATCATGAAAAAGTCCCATTCAGTGTCTTGTATGGGAGGGAACCAGGAATACCTGCTTTCTTAGTTAAAGTTGTATTTTCCTCTAGAGTTGAGGAACATGAAAAAGGCATGCAAAGATTGGCTCAGTGCATCATCCAACACCAATCTAAGGCTATGACTAATTTATCAAAGTGGTGACTAAAAAAGAGCAGGCTGCTTAGGGTGGTTCGCCAAGCGGGTAAAACTGCTTCCACCCCTAGTGCAGTTTTGAGTTTGAAACCTGTACTGGATAGAAAGCATTCTTGGTTTGGTATATTTTTCCCAAGGTCAACCCACCTCAAATAATTTTTTAAAAAAATCAGGCTACTAATGAACTCTGAACCCCTACCTACATTCCAAGTATCTGACATGGTATTATACTACCGTAACTGCATCACTCTTAGAAGTGGTAAGCTTGGATCAATTTGGGAGGGTCCTTTCACCATCATCTACAAAAGATGCAATGAGCACTCCATAAAATCCTTGGCTGCAGGATCACCATCAATCAGGTACATGGCCTCTTCCTGTGGCCTTATTCTCGCCCCAACATTCTTGAGGGTGACAAGGGCAGACATTTGCCTTCTCATCTGCATAAGAAAAATGTTTTGTTTTTCAAACAGCTAAAAATGGGGAATATTGACCATTTATGAGTTTGTGATGATCCTAAGAGCAACTTTAATAATGATAACAATGATAAAAGACAAAAGACCCTAGTTGATTCTTTGTGAAACCCTGCAACTCAGAGTAACACCATTTTTATTACTACATGAGCATTCAATACAAAATTGACTAGTTGGATTACTCTGACCATGCAATGGACCCTGGGGCATCCATCGGATGGTGCTCTCCTAATAACAACTAGGTCCCTAAAAGCACAAACGCTGGGCTACCCCTTTTATAGGCGTGGCAGGGGTCCCCAAGGTGAAATTTTTTTCTCAAATGGGGATTAGTTAAAATATATTAAGACATTATCCCATGGTTAAGTTTTACCCCAAAAATGATACCCCATTCATTATTCAGCATAAATGATGCGAGTTTTTTTGAGCTTCAATAGGCTGAATGCTCATATTTAATTATTTAGACTGCTACAAGCCAATTAAACTTATTCTTAAATTTCTATGACCCTGGATACAGTTTAAATACTGATTGGTCAGATATTTAGAGGGATCATTTTCCTTTCTTACCCCATGCTGCTAATAAAAACTCATAAAACCCAAGTTTTTTATTAGTGCTTATTTTTTAATTTTATTAAAACTTTTGTGGGATCCAGTGGTGAAAGCACCAGCAAGCACAAATAAGCTGGATTTCTATATTATCAATTGCTTCCTTGTCTGAAGTGGTATATCATCATAAGCATCCTAGTCTATACTACCTTTATTATTAACCTATTTATCATAATGCGGCAAAAATATCATTGCAATTTCCATTAAAGTCATTTTATAATAATCATAAATTGGATGCTCAAGTGTCATTTTATATAACGCTTAAAGATGTTAGCGCAGTATTCATTTGCTTGCCTATAATCATCAAACTGTAGAACTTTTATATCTTTGTTCAAGCTTACAAGTGTTCTGGAAAAAGGATTGTTTTGAAATTTTTCATAAGTTGAGGCAAAAAATCCAAAAGTGCATTCACACGCTGAAACCAAGAGCTCATTCATCATATGCATGCAGATTTTGAATATCCTGCGGGTTATGTTGGTTTTCTCACAACAAAATTGCTTAATTGCTTGTGCTATACTTGCATTTAGCTTGTAGGTTCCATTTTTAGTATGTACTTAACGATGTAATATGCTATTGACATCATTTTACCCACATGGTTGAATATCCATATTGGTTTATCATAGCTTGGGAAGCATCTAATTTTAGTTGCTACCCAACAATTTTCCTGATAATGCTTTAGAAGGCATATTCTTACACTAATAAAATGTTCTCATCTGATGCATAAATGATAATGCAAGCTTCTGTGAACGTTTGTCCTAAGAAAGATAAAAGTATGAATTGTAGCCATGTTTTTTCTTGACATGTAGTTGTGTGATGATGTACTTGTCATCTTTTTATAATATTTTACAGTTCATCATCATTTGATGGCAAATCACATGTACAAACTTCATTGAGTGTATATTCTTTTAGGTGTCTCACATAATGAATAAATTTTACTAAATACCACCATGTGAAGATGTGGACTTCTGAAATTATTGAACTTGACGCGCAAATAATTGTCTTTAGACCTTATCTAAATATTAAGTTATTAGTAAATATGAACCACATCAGTGATTTGGCTAGTATCATGAAATGTATGCTCACAATTATTAAAATTTAGTTGATAAATCTATGGATTGCATGTACATTCAGAGAAATTGGATCTTTTTTCGATATTCTATCAGCTATTATAAGAGCTCTTTTCCATATCTAAAAATGTATATCATTGCAGCTCAAGATAATGAAGTATGTTGGTAGACCAAGGCATCTAATTAAGGTGATGAATTTATTTAAAACCACTCACCAGTACGCTAATGATTCTCACAAATTTTTTATATAAAGATGACATCATCAATTATGCCTTCTTGTCCTTTATTTTTTTTCCACAAGATGCTAACGTTGACTTGAGACAATAATATTCAAGGATGAATAGTGCATAGAAGAGGCAATGTTAGGATTTCAGTAATTCCACTGTATAGAGCATCCCACGATTATATAGATATATCTGTTTTCTCACTAGGGATGAGATTATTTTAATGAGTGTGGGAAGTATCATTTTATATAACAACCTTTGTTTGGTAAAATTCATAAATAAATATTAAATAATATGCTAGACTTTTATACCACCATATTACTAGTGTTTCATCAAGGAACCCCTGACAATTATTTACAAATGGTTTAATTAATGTTTTAAAGACTGGTAATTTGAATTTATTATTTTATCAGAGTTAGTTGCCAGTTGATTCAGGGATGTATGATTAGTTGCTGAGGCGTTGACTACGCTTCTATAGCCCACATGTCAATCTTTTAGGCAACGTAACCTGTTGTTAATAGATAAAAGGTCCCATTACCTAAGAAGGTTGCTAGCCTAGTAAGGATAATACACTGAGGCTGACTGAAAACGTTGGGATACATTAATTAATTCATCCAGAGGTGGTCACATTTTGGTTGGCGACAAAATCTGACTAGACAGATGAGGATGTCATTGATAGGTGCAACTTTAGAAGGAAGTACAAATTAGTGACATCTGCCATTTCCTATTGGGGCGCCAACAGAAGAGCTGGGCGCCAATTCCCTTTACATTCCCTTGATTTTAAGTAATTTAAACAGATACTTAGATTCTTGATTAATTAGCCTGCTATACATTTGTTTATAATTACGCTTGAGACTAGAGTTGAGGATCAGACATCCTTAGGCTGGATAATGCTTTCAATTCCTCTGCAGCTCCTGCATGCAGAGAGGAAGGGAGTAGTCGACTTAATAACTGCTAAACCTAATATAGTAGGTTAAGGCCTGTTGAAAGGACGAAACTTCTTTGGACCAGACGCTGCCAACTATAGTGGAATATTTAAAGAGCGGGATAATTTTGTCTGGAAAGATTCAGAATACTTTCACAGTGGGTTGAAGAAGGTTACTAGTACCTGTCCTGAGGAGAAACCTAAGCACAAAAGGATATTTGGTTTGAATATCCAGCTGAATATAGTCTTTATAAAATTATTACCTATCCACATATATTATCAAGTTTTATATATATAAACAGTTATTGGTTTCACTCATCAAAACCTGTTTAGCAAACAAAAGTTACATGGAATAACCATAGCTGAAGGTTACCTTTTGTGCTCAATATATAGGTAGTTGAGAATTTTTCTTTTCCATAACAATAACATTAGTTACTACAATTCAATTAAAACAGAATTCTTGATAAACAAACAGGAAAGATGGAAATAACTCTCTCTCTGCTTGGTGTAACTTTCTAAGCAATTTATTCAGTAAATTAAAAGCAAACACTTAATCGCACACTAAGGTCTTGCTCTGATATTGTCAGATCCACTGCTGACTGTCCCAGCGTGAGGCAGTGGTGGAATTCCCCCTCCATTTTCTGTCCAACAGGAAAATGCGCTTGGACTGGCTCGCCTAGTTATTCCAAACCCTTGAGAAAATTAGTTCCTCCCAAGGATCTCGATGCCCATCTCACCTGAACCCAAGCGGGGCCCCGCTGCCCCCTGGTGCTCCCCTGGAGCAACATGCATTTTGGCCTTAGGGTTGAATATGGGAAATTCTTCCCCTACGATGACCAAGCCATTATCAAAATGGCTCAGGCGGTGATGACACCAGCCTGTTTTATTGACTTCTGCCCCTATAAGGGGTACTTTGATCTTGGCTTCCCCTGTGAAGATGATGCAGCCATTGTGGCAATGTTGCCATTAATATTTAATAATATTCCCCTTCCAATAACATGGATCCAGCTCCCAACGGACACCACCTTGGTGGTCCAGTTTGCTGGTTTGCCCACCCACCTCCCCCTGAAGTGCACCACCAGGAGCTGATGGAAGGTTTGGCAGCCTACAGCGCCAACCACATCTTGCAATTTGTGGTCCCAAATGGGGCCACACGCCTCGCTGGGCCTCAGGCATATGCCACAATCAGCCCTGAATTCACTAAAATTTTTTTGGCAATTCCACCTCATGGCACCATCCCATTTGCCCCCAACCATCCATTCTGTGCCCGCGTCAAGAGCGGATGGACAATTTATCCATCCTGTTTCAAGTTAGACCACTCGAAATGCAAATGCCCATACTCAGAAACTTCTGCTAATGCTTAAAGTTTTCCTGACGCCCACCAATCTGCCGCCCACCCCGCACCAACTCCAACATGGGGTACAATCCTACCTTCCCCTCCTCCAATGCCTGATGCTGAGCTGCACCTGCAGCCACCAATCAGCATCCACCTTACCCCAGGGCCATGCATGATTCTTCCAATCAAGCGCAGGATTGGACCCCAGTTCAATCTCAGGCAAAATCCAGAAAATCAGCCAATCCTCAACCATACGCCGATTCCCCAATCCAATTCAACCAAAACACATGGGAGTATTTGGATGAAATTGACGAATCAGGTAACATTGTTGAGGAACTGTCATTGCAAGTCAAGCGGTTCTGTAATGCAGAATGGGATGCCAAATACCCACCTCAGAACTATACCCCACAACCTAATGCCAAACCATTCTACAGTGACCACCAGCTTGCAATAGAAGAAGCCGCCACACCATATTGCCATCCGCTTTGCAAAGCTGCCGCCAAATCTGTGGCTGCACTTACAGGAGGAATTCCACCTCATGTTATCCCCAAAAATCTTACTGCACAAAGTAAGATCAACATGAAAACTTTACACGAAAACGTCACTGAAGCCATCCAGAACGTGGTAACAGTAGTACAAAATCCCAGAGCAAAAATAACCCAAACCAACATTGCCACATTATTTAAACTCCCAGACGCCCGCCTCAAAGCTGAAGATGCTTTGACCAAATACATCGTTGGCATTATGATGTCTAACAACTATTTGGAAGTTCCAGTCATTAAGAATATCAAACCCCATACCGCCAATGCCCCCACACCTTTACTATCTGCCTTAACACGCGCCCTACTCTGGGATGAGATGGATGCGGCTGAAGACGAGCCCCCCAATCCCCCCTCCCCATCCACCATGGAGGGATAGCAGTATTCGCTGCCCACCTGGTTGGATATTTTGTTGGTATGATTCAATCGTTCCATCCATTTTGGTTGTTTTGATTAAATCGTTATGTTATTATAATGATTTTTAGTTCTAGTTCAGTAATGTCTGTCCCCTGGTCAGCTTACCTCGGTTAAATAAAACAGGAGAGATGGGCAATTTTAACAAATCCCAATTATACTGGGTGCAAGCTTTATCAAGTAATGGACAAAATGGTGCACCAAAGGGCAAGATTACCCTGGAGGAGGACTGGGAACCAACGCTACCAAGAAACCACAAACTCTAACACACCATCAGGGTTTGTGGAGTTTACTATGATACAAAATTAATACATGGAAATCCAATATGCCCAACTCCTATTGAAGGTGGAGCATGGGTTCCAACTATTCCTAGGGGTTGAATCCCCAACTCTGTGGGAGAAAGTGGGCAAGGCACATGCCTTTCTTTTCCCCACACGGTGTACATTACCACCCAAACCATCCACTGCATCTGGATTGATATGTGTTTTGAAACCAAAGAAGATGAAGATGCTGCCACAAAATTCTGCATCAAAATTGCTTTCTGAGGGTAAAAAATTGTGTGCACCATGTGCACCAGATGGAACAAAGTGAACACTTTGTTCATCTCCTTTAACTCGCTCTCTACCAACTTTCCCCACAAGCTAATTAAGGAGGAGCTCTGAATTGGACTCCAAAGCTTTATTTATTCAAGGTAAGCCAACCAGGGGATGGACATTACTGAAACTAAAACTAAAAACTAACATAACTAATTGATCAAACAAAACGCCCAAATGAGCAGATTGAGTGAAACACTTCGAGCAAAACAATTAAACAGGTGGGCAGCGGAAACTGATTATCCCTCCATGGCGGAAGGGGAGAGGGGATCTGGGGGCTCATCTTCAGCAGCAGCTTCTTCCTCCCATAGTAGAGTTTGTTTCAAGGCAGACAGTAAGGGCGTTGGGGCATCTGCAGCATGTGGTTTAATATTGCTAATGATTGGTATTTCATGGAAATTACAAGCTAGGAAAATGGAACTGATAGATTCAGCAAAAGCTTGTTAAGCTCTAATGTGGGCGTCTGGGAGTTTAACAAAACTGGTAATGTTAGTTCAGGAAAATTTAGCTTTTGGTTCTGTGCTATAGTTAACACGTTCTGGATAGTAATGTTAACATTTTTGTGCAATTGTTTTACTGTGATTTTACTCTTTTGAGTAAGACTTTTGGGGATAACAGGAGGTGGAATTCCTCCTGTGAGCATCGCCACTGATTTGGCGACAGCTTTATGAAGGGGACGACAATTTGGTGTTGTAGCTGCTTTGACTGCAAGCTGGTAATCAATGCAAAATGATTCAGTATTTGGCTGTGTGGTATATAGTTAGGGGGTATTTGGCATCCCGTTCTGAATTAATGAACCGCTCAATTTGCAGAGATGGTTCTTCAATGAGCTTACCTGATTTGTCAATTCAAGCCAATAATTCCCATGGGTTTTGGTTGAGTCGAATTGGGGAATCGGCATATGGTTGAGGTTTGGTTGATTCATTGGATGAAGCATGGGATTTAACTGGGATCAAATACTGCGCTTGATTAGAGGAATCATGTGTGGCATTGGGGCGAGGAGGAGGCTGATTGGTGGCTGCAGATGCAGCTGCAGCTTCTGGTTTTGGGGGAGGAGGTAGGATTGTGCCTCATACTGGAACTTGTACAGGGTGGGAAGCGGATTGGAGGTCAGCCGATGAGTTGTCCAATCTGTCAGAAGTGGCTAAGGAGGGTCACTAGCATTTTGAGTGGTCCAACTCAAAACATGATGGACAGATCATCCAACCACCCTTGACGCAGGCCCAAAAAGGATGGTCAGGCGCTGAAGGAATAATGGTGCAATGGGGAATTGACACGGCAATTTTACTAAGTTCAGGGCTGATTGTGGCATATGCTTGAGGCCCAGCAAGTTGTATGGCCCCATTTGGGACCACAAATTTCAAGATGGGGTTGGAGCCATAGGCTGCCAAACCGTCCATCACTCCTGGTGGAGCACTTCAGGTAGAAGGTGGGTGGGCAAACCAGCGAATTGGACCATCAAACTGGTTTCTGCTGGGAGCCAGGTCCGAGTTGTGGGAAGTGAGGTGCCCTGGAATACCAGGGGCACAGTTGCTGCAGTGGCAGCGTCAACTTCACAGATGAAGCTGAGGTCAAAATACCCCTTATAGGTGCGGAAATTTAGGAATCCAGCAGGTGTCATCACAGCCTGTGCCATTTTGATAATGGCTTGGTCATGATTTGGGATTAGTTCGCCATATTTGACCCTTAGGCCGTAGCACATGTTGCTCTGGGGGAGCACCAGGGGGCAGTGAGGTACCGCTTGGGCATGAGCAAGGTGGGCGCCAAGATCCTTGGGTGGAATAAAATGTCCTATGGGTTTTAAATGACTGGGAGAACCAGTACAAGTGCATTATCCTGCTTGGACGGAAAACAGCGGGGGAGTTTGCCACTGTTCTACACTGAAGCATCCCGCGGAGAATCTGAGGACGTTGGAGTGAAACTACAATGGGCGATTAGGATTTGCTTTTATTAATTCGTGTAATTTTTCTTGGAAAGTTATTCTGAGCAGAAAAAGAGGCTTGGACTCCAAAGCTATGGAAAGTAAAGCAACTCAAATTACAGTGTTTTCACCTGATGCCAAACTTGTGCACAGGAAAGGCAATTACTGTGATCAACCTAGTCCTTGATGTGGCCGTGGACCTTACAAAAATCCCACGCACAGTGGTGTTTCACCTCCTTAATGGGAGAGTCAAAGCCATTCCACGTCACACTGGAATGCGCACCGCCTATCTGCAACCATTGCACTGCATTGGGCACAAGGAACATGCATGCTCTGTGAAGGAGGGAATCTTAGTCCCAGACTTCTGCGATGAGCCATGGATGAAGATGAAGAAACCTTTGTCAAAATGATTGATGAAAACCACACCTTTCTCTGGGGAGAGGATGGGCACTACATATTCATAGACCCAGTATCACCCAAATTACACAAACAGGTTCAGAAAGCCCGCAAGTGGGAAGCGGCCAAGGATGCACCACTCGCTGCCTCCTCCATTGACCCTGGCCAAATTCAGGAGGACATAGATAAAATCAAATGAGCCAACCAATCAAAATAAAATGCCCAAGCTGAGGAGGCCATGGTGGAAATTAACCAAGCCACCCATACAGAACAGAATGCCCATGCTGAAAATTTTTTCAAAAATATGACTGAATCACCACGCAATATCAATCAAACAAACTTACCAGAACAATTCAGCTTCACTATGGGCGAAAATGCAGGACCCAATTCTACCAATCAGTGCACCACACCAAACCAAAAATAGACACAAGCGTAAAAACCTAATGTAAACCCTGAAATCCACAAAATCCACATGAGATTGACACAATATAAAAGATTGGACTGCAATTCATAGTGGACTGGCCTAATGACATGGAGCAAGTTCAAGGCAATGAATGAAGAGTTAGGACCAGATGCCCTCCCAACCACTCCTAGGTGCCATGGACACCTCAGTGTCAATAGGGACACTAAACATCCCAGGAGCCAGGGCTCAAATGTCCCAAGCCAAAAAGCTGGACTTCCTGCAAAAACCCCCTGTAGACATCTTAGCCATCCAAGAAACCCACTATCTACAGTGGGAAGTGGGATCCTGGTAAGCCAGGGTCTCACCACCCCAATCAGTATGGACGTCCCAATGTGGGGTGGTCATCTAAAGTAACAAAAAAATAAAAATCAACAACTCCTCTTCATATTTGCACAGCCGCATACTGGCAGCAACTATCGCAAACCAAGAGGACACAATTTTGATAGCATGTATATACACACCATGCACCACAGCTGAGATGAAACAGTTCCTTGAAACCATCCCAACACTCAACCTACCACCAGATTCATCCTGTAGGGAGATTTTACTGCTGGGATAACCCCTGTGGGAAACCAGCTCAATTGTGCTCGCAGGTGCTTTCACCAGCTGGCATCCACAAATAATTTTAATAAAAATAAAAATAAAATAAAATGTGCTAGTAAAAATGGGTATTTTTAGGATTTTTAATGTGTGTGATAAATGGAAAACGATGATCCTCAACCTCTGACTATCTAGTATCTAAGGTAATTTTGAAGGTTGAGGGGGATTTGGAGATATGTTTGGAATATCCTGCATGAGTCTGAATTAGGAAATATGCAGGAACAACGTATCATAGTTTGGAAACTCACATCAGGGCAGCGGGAAGAAGGAAGCAGAAATCTGATTGGCCCAAACATACCTATGAGGTAACGTTTTTATAATCTTGGGCCACTCACAGCCCAAGAAATTTCTTGCACCTTGGGGGACCCCCGCCAAGCCTATAAAAGGGGGGATCCCCATAAAGGTGCATTGAAGGACTTTGTTGGGGTCAGGGGAGTGCCTTCCGATGATTCCCCTGAGGTCCTTGGTGTGGTTGGAGAAATCTGACTCACTGATTTTACTAATAACCATATGGGTTTTGAACTGGTGATTACCTGACCAATGGGGTTCCACCATGAATTGGCCAAGGAATTTTGGCCAATTTTCTCAATTTTATCAACTTTTTCATTATTATTTTTAATAACGTGCTCTTAATGACATCAGAATATCACAAATGGCCAACAATTCCCTTTTAGGCAGAACTCGACCTACAGGTCTCTTATCTTTAGTCTGCAAAAGTAAATGTATGACACCCCAGCATGGACCAATGGCCTAACCCCAGGGATACCCACTGGGGTACATTAAGTTTTTGTGAAATGAAGGCATCACTTGGCCTACATGATACCCTCCCCCATGGGTCACCACTCCTTCCCCACATGAACCACCCCAGCATACACAAGGGAACGCTCATCTTAATGAGCTGCATCGACTACATCCTTGCATTGAAAACCCACCATTTGATCAACTTAAATTTCACAACAAAAAAGGCCAATTTCTCCTACCCACTGATTCATTTTGGTGCGGCTCTCATTAACCCAAACTCCCACACAGGCGTTGATCTGGAGGAAGCTACACCCAGAAAACATAGAATTGCCCAAAATATTTGACTGGGTCAAACATGTGGTCATGAACCCTGAATTTGCAACCCCATTAATATTGAATCTTATCGAAACCTGGGCAAATTTCAAAACCAAACTAATAAAGAAAACTTGTCATCTTGCCTCGCATAAGTATACCACTGACACAGCCACAATCAGGGGACCTTGGCAGAACTGGCCCACTTCAAGCTCAACACTCAAATTCTGGCTATAGCCCCAACTGAGGACACAAATGGGCGGAAGTATCCGCCCACCTAAACGCCCTCATTTTCAAACATCAGCACAGAATCAAAGTATCAAGAAAAGGTAAGTTCACAAAGTAAGGTGAAGCCTGCTCAACATATTTCTTCCACCAATTCCAAGCCCAAGGAAACCAGCCTACATGCACAAAGGTCTTCAAAGATAATGGCACCGTGGCAACTGACCCAGTGGAGGTCAAGGCGGAAGTACACCATTACTAAACCAAACTATAATGCAACACCCCAACCAAACCCCCCCCCAAAAAAAAATAAAAACTTAAATACACCACCAGAATACAAAGTGCAAGCCAAACTATAACATAATGATTATAATAACAAAGGAGGAACTTCTGGACACAGTCTGCTGTGCACCGCATAGAAAATGCCAGGACTTGAAGGGATACCCTACAAATTTTACAAAAATACTTTAATCACATCGCCCCCCTCTTAGCATCAATGAACCAGTGCTTGATGGAGACACGCCTCCTTTCTAGTGTCCAGGACTCCTATGTCATAACCCTGTTTAAAAGGTTAAGCAACAGTACATGGCCAACTGGCGCCCAATTGCACTCTCTAACACTGATACAAAACTACTTACAATTTTTCTAGTAACCATATTAGGCGCAATAGCCTCCAATACCTATATCCCAATCAATTTGGGTTCACACCAGGGAGCTCAATCTGGACTAATATACAATCCGTCGCAAAAATATGCCAGCCCAAAGCAATTGGAGCCCTGGTAACATTAAACTGGAGAAGAAAGATGACTGCATTAGCTGGCCGTAACTGAAGAGTGCCTAAGCGCTTACAAACTCCCACCCAGGTTCATAAACTGGGTGATGCTCCTCACAGAATCTGTATCCATGGTTTTATGCAGCTTGGTTTTCTAACCAACAAGTTCACACTACTCAGAGGGCTCAAACAAGGGGACCCCCTCAGCCTACTACTGTATATCATCAACTTTGATCCACTCCTTTGCATCGCTGACTCATGCCTCATGGGCATAACAGCACAAGGCTAGCCACCAGTCATGATACTAGCCTTTTCAGATGACTGCGTGACAGGTATAGCTAACAACAAAGATGCCCAAAATCTGGAACTCACCCTAGAAGAATATTCCATTGTGAGAAACGCATCGCTCAACAAAAGGAAAACAAAATAATCCTCCTAGGCAAGTACATTAACAATTGGGCCATAACACCCAATACCCACAGCCCCCCACGACAGAACAGCCCACTCATCCTACCCTTCGCATCACCTCCTACAATCAAACCTGTCCGCCACCTTAGTATATGGATGGAAACTGGGGAGTATGCCAATATGCAATTGAGAAAAACCTACTACAGTGGGTATCCAACCGCATTGTCTCCCTCAAGGGAAGATTCCAAGAACTAATGGGGCGAGTAACAGTTGCCAACTCACTCATTCTCCTGATGCTGTGGTTTCCTGCACATGCAATCTCCTTCTAGCCTACATTCATATCCTCAATCCGCGCACTTATCCAGGGATAGTTGTGGCCTGTATCCCGGCCACCTGTACTGGTAGAAACACTCTTTGGTCCACGCTCCAGCGGAGGCATGAGCCTAATAAATATTGAGGTCCATGCCAACTGTATATTGGGCACCTAGATAAAGGAAGTATTAACCCCAGACCTCCCACAAAGCACTGGTCTAGAGCGATGAGGGCCAACTTTTCACAGGCGCTCAAAATATCCAACCCACACAACCCATCCAGCCTCCTAACATACCTTGCACACTGCCCCAACACAGCGGGCTACACATGGAGCCCCCTCACTCTAAATGCCTTCTCCGCACCAGTTGGTGCATGGGGTGGGCCATCTTATCAAAGATACTAGTCAGAGAAGGGAATGCCCAGAGCTCACTTCACGCTAAGAAACCAGAGGACCACCCCCAGAGGGACACATATGATGTGACCCCATTCATCTTAAAAAATTGACTACATAGATTCTTTAGACATCCCACATGATCTCACAACACAGAAGGCAATATGGAGGTTAATGCAACATCCGCTCCTACAGCCAAGGGTAAGAGCTAACACCTGGTGTTGCCTCAGAAGAACCTACAGAACAAAAGATCGCACCAACTCCCTCCATGCAATGTGCGCAATATGCGGAGGGGATGACACCCTACACCACCGCCTATAAGCATGCCCCCCATCTAGAGCCATATGGCAGGAAGTTGCGCATCTTTTAAGAACCAAATTTGTTCAGGAGCTGTCAACCTCCAGAAGCCTCCTCACACTCCAACTTGAATCCCTGATACCACCCACACTCCACACCCTGATAGTCACATTGTAATGTGGACAATATACACTTTAACACTGGATGCTTTATAGAACCGTGTTCACCATCCGTGAGACTTCAGCAGATTTCATCTACGCCTACTGGAACACTTTCTAGCCTGGCTTTATGGATACACGAGGTCGATGCAACAACAACTTGTTGAATTATGGTTCCCAATCTGGTTTCTGCGTATGGAACTATTCCTCCATACCTGCTCCATAACAGATGATACCCTTTAGAGTAAGGCATTCAACTCCCCTATACCTAGTAGTACCAGCTGTCAACAGGGTAGCTCTTCTACTCTGGGGTGGCTAAACCTTGCTAAACCTTGCGATATTTCACCTCCCACTATCCCATTACATATATTTATATTGTCCATCCCCTGGTCAGCTTACATCAGTTAAATAAAATACAGGAGTAGTGAGTAACCCCAGATCAGAAGTTTACATTGAATTCTCACTACAAGGGTAGTTTGAGTTTTCAGGATAGATATATAAGAACTTATCATAACATAATCATACAGTAACAAACTTAGGAGGCTGTGGATGGAATTGGAAACTGTTGAGATTCTGATTGATGGAAAATAATCCTGAAATGGATATGGTAGGTAGGAATGATTTTTCTGAACATGAATTAGTTACTATTATTTGAGTGCCTTGGGTTGAGGTAAATTTGTGACAGAAAAGGTTTATTTTTTGATCACCTCTAAATAGGCAATAAGGAAAATGTTGACATTTGACAAATATTGAGTAAGATCCCTTTGAACTAAGGCAATAGAGAAATGAGAATACCATACTCAGCTGGAACCAATGAGATACAGAGAAACTGAATATCTAAGCCAAGGAAATGGTATCATCTGATGTTGCTGAGGTATAAGTAAGATGAGACGATTAAAGAAAGTGAATTGTTAGTAGTTTGGAGAGAGTGGAACAGCGATTAACCTCTGTTAATAAATAAATATAGTTTCATCTGGGGAAAATAGCTCTATATTTTAATATATTTTTAAGTGTGTCTGAGGACTGATGATCTTCATATCATGTGTCCGTTTGCTCAGTAGGTTGGACCCTTTGCAAAAGTTCTGGAGTATTTCAAAGATTCCGCGAAGTTATAACAGTGGCCTCACTACCTGGGGCCCACTAAATAATCACCCAAAAATTACTAATCTGCGATCATAGTCTTCACTGAAGGGGAGTCATCCCAAACAGCTGTGCTGGCTGAGACTTTGGAACTCAAACTTGTTGTGGACGCCGTTCTTAGAAAACAAGAGGAACTCCATCAGAAACGCAATAAATTAATGATTCAACTTAAAAGTGTGGCTAGTCAGCTACATGTACTTGGACAGCAGAACAGGTAACTAACCAATTGACTGGATGATGCTTCTGGACGTCTAAACTGCACGGAGCAGAAGTTACCACCTACCTTTTACTCGCCTCATTCTCATTGGGAAGCAGAAAAACAAGGGTTACTCAATAAAAATCTTTTTATGATAAAATGCGACCAGAGTGAGCCGCTTGAATCATGATGGTTGCTCTGAGGACAATTATGTTTCGACTCAAGATAACCCCAGGTAATGACAGTCCTGCCCAGTGCCAAGCCATCCCCTCTTTATGATCCCAGTTATGGGGCTCAGTCAACTCCACATCACATTTTCAATGCTCACAGTTATGAGCGGCTAGAGGAGGTCTCAATTGACAAGTATCCCCATTTGACCGCAATAAAAACATCTACGGGTTCTTCAAATGATCGATGTTGTGATGAAAGGAGCCTCTGATAAGCGGCAGGCTAAATTGCTGATATCTGCATTGGATATCAGAAGCGCTGACCAAGTTACCTACTACCTTACAAGCAGTTCCGTTACTTACCACAAAGTAAAGAAAACCGTGTTGTGGTTGTTTGGTGGCACTTCAATGATGTAACAGCATAAAGCTGAGTTTCTGACCATTGTGCTCCAATTTAATGAGAATCTCACTGAATTTGCAGATCAAGATATGGTGGAAGCCCATATGTTAGTAGGAGCAGGTGCTCTAGTTGAAGCTGATGTGTGCATTGCAATAGCCTCTGCTGTGAAGACATACTGGGAGCTTTACAATGTCATTTCTCCGATATTGGATGATGATGTCCTCCTGCTCAATGTTTTTCAGTCCTTGCACCATATATCCGCTAACTTCCCTCCACCCGATTCAGAGCGGAAACACAATACTGACATAGCTGGACCCTCTTATTCGGTTGAAATTATTCCTTCCTTGCCAGATTTTACCTAGTTACCCCTGGCCTTATTATAATCATGCACTTCGCCCTCATCTGAGTTACCCTCAGAAGGTTGACGTTCGCTCAAGCCCTGCTTATGAAAATCAGCAGCCTAACTACCAATCCAGACCTAATTACTCCACACTTCAGCAATCATCATATCAACCTGGCCCTGGTACCGCAAACTTAAACAAAATTATTGGCATGGAACTTCGTATGAGAACCAAGGATGCAGAAACTACGTAGTAAGCTGTTTTGAATGTGACAACCCTGTTCATCTTGCACGAAGTTGCCCAAATTGTCGTGTCCACTATGTACAGCAGGACCAATACTGCTAGGGAAAAGATGATGTGGAGTAGAAATGGGACTCTCTACCTCAACTATTCCAACCCCAACGTCCCACCTGAACCAATTGTAGTTTTTTAACCAATGTTTCTTAGTATGACAACAGGTACTATATCAGCGGCCAGTTTTGGAGTAAATGTACTGACATGGGCTATGTCTAGTTTGAAGCGGAAGAAGGACCTCAGGAGCAACCAAAGCCATACACCTAACAGATTTTGACCAAGCTTCGTTGGACAAACTAGATTCAGCCTCAGATGAACCTTCCTTGAAAGATGTAAACGTTGCCGTTCCAGTAGATGCTATTGTTAAAGAGTACCCCAAAGTTAATGAAGGGAATATAAGATTCCATAGGAAATGAGACCCCGTGAATTTCCATGTATTAAACATTTAATATTCTTATTATCTGAATGTACCTACTGTGCTATTGTTGTAGCAAAATCTTAAATTCGTGCTATAATAAATATGGCCGCTCCAGTCAACATAGTTTCCACCATGTTGGTGGCGAAGCTGACATTAAAACCTGATGTAGAACATTGTATGGTGTATAAGGCCGCTGGAATGGAAAACACGGTATCTGAAGGAGCATACAGTGCACTTCAGTTGCAGTTGGAGTCAATTGTCGTGGTAGCCCCAGCAATAGTGTTACTGAACAGTAATTATGACTTGTTAATTGGAACTACTTTAATGTGACACTATGTGGCTGTTGTTGATATGATGGAAGAGACCTTCAAAATTTTGGGGCACCAATACCAATTTACTTTATTCCAGCGGAGTGCCAAAGGATCCGGTGCACATAGGGCATATCAACTTGGCACAGACTGATGGGGTGATTCTGGATCACTACCATCAACTAAAGGGCAAAACCCAGGCCCTACCAAGCAAATATGAATATTAAGGGCTGCCTCTCTGAGCTACTGGAGCTATATCCATCCTTTCTGGACATCAAGTAATAACAATCACTGAGTTCAAGGTGTAAGTGCCAGCTGGGCTTTATGGGGAGATCATTGGGCCTTATTAGCAGTCGCAGTTTGAGCCCCACATGGCTCCAAGCATTTTTTCCCTAGCAAAGGGAGATCAAGGTCTTGCTAGTGAACCTACATCATGAATCAATGCAAATCTTCCGACACCAAATAGTGGTGTTTTTACACTTGACTTCAGTGGAGGAGGTCCTTCAGATTCATGAGTCTGGTTCAATGGATGAATATGGTCTAACCCTGAGTAACCACTTGGCATAATGGCGATGGTACCGCGTGAAAGCCTAGTTGAGTTATTGAAAGACCAGAAAGATCAAGAAATTGCTCTATTCCAAAATATAAGGAGATTCTTACTATCAATAACCACAATTTAGGTGTGCATGGGGAGTGGTTCATCAAGTGGACAACAGGGATCATCCCCCTTTGATCTTAGCCAATCTACTAGTCTAGGGCAGCTGAGAAAGTAGTGAACGATAAGATTGACAAGCTGCTCAAACAAGGGATGCTCAAAACTACTGAAAAGTCCATGGGCTTCACCCATTCTTGTTGTCAAAAGAAGAACGGTACCAACCAGGTAGTAATAGACTACAAGAAGCTCAACAACATTACTAAAAAGGACTCATGCCCCTTGCCACGAATCGACAATGCCTTGGATTGGTTGGGAGGAGCTTATTATTTCTCAGTGATAGATTAGATATCCAGTTATTGGAAAATCAAGTTGCACACGGTGGAACAGGAGAAATGCGCCATTATCAAACCCAAGGGGCTTTTTCAACCGAACTATATGCCTCAAGGGCTATGTAATGCCCCAGCTATGTTTCAGCGGGCTAAGGACACCATTCTTGGCGACCTGAAGCTGTCATTTATCCTTGTGTACCTCAACGATATTAATGTATTTTTGCATACACTTTATGAGCTTTATACCCACCTATAGGAGTTCTTCTGCCAACTTGCGGAGGCTAACATTAAAATCAAGCCCCATAAATGCCACTTTTTTAAGGATCAATTGAAGTACCTTGGTTTTGTGGTGGATGCGACTGGGCTGAGGCCCCAACCAGCCAAGGTGGAGGCTATCCGTTAGATGAATACACTCAACAATAAGCGTAATATATAATTTTTGGTGATGGTTGGCTAGTACTACCACCTTATACCCAATTTCAGTTGTATTGGAGGTCCGCTATCTGAGTTACTGAAGAAGGATGCCCCATTTGAATGGTTGGAACGCTACCAATGTTCTTTTAATACACTCATTTGGTGTTAACCAGTTCGCCAGTGTTGCGCTACCTTGATTTTGATAAGGAGTTCTTCATTATGATGGATGTGTATCTTTCCGCCGTTGGGGCAGTCCTATCTTAAAAGGATGATGAAGGTGAGGTGAACCCAGTGGAGTACTGCAGTTTAAGCCTTAATTGCCATGAATGTAATTAAAACATGACTGAGCGGGATTACTAGTAATATGCATCTAAGCAATCTATGATGTATTTGCATGGAGTTAAGTTGAAATTCATAATGGATCATGCTTTGTTACGCTGGTTGCAAAACTTCAAATAGCCGGAAGGGCGTCTATCCTGATGGGTTCTCAAACTGCAGGCGTTTGACTTTGAGATTCTCCACTGACCTGGAGCAAAACACCAAAACGCCAATTTCTTGTCAAGCTTGAAAACCATTGCTGTTATGAAGGATCTCATTGACGTTATGTATGACAAAATGCTAAGCGGTTAATACGATGATGAACTGACTCAAGTCATCAAGGTATTAGACGGAATAAGGGGCCAATAAATTTCAGAAAAACGGTGAATTGTACAAGCAGATAGGGAAAATACTGTGAATATCCCAAGGCCTTCCACTTGACCTAATATTATTATGAGCACATGCAAAGCCATTAGACATGGTGGAGTATGTAAGACCCTGGAATTATTATGACCTTGGTACTATTGGGAGAGTATGAATTTCGATGTGCTCAAAACCATTTCCTGCTGCCACCAGTGCCAAGTGGAAAAGCTGTTCAGCCAAAAATCTCATACCAGTTTGTGAAACCCCATTTTGCTTGGCATATAATTTCCATTGATGTCGTTGGTCCTTTAACAGGAGCCAACTGGTCCAAGTACAACCTGGTGGCCATAAACCACTTGACAAGGAGGGTTGAAGCATGGGCGATATGAATTTGGGGGGAGTCACAGTGGCCAAGTTTATAATGGAAAGTATTATCCAGTGACATGGCTGCCCTCGGTTTATCCTTACCAACAATGGAACTAAAATCACTTTGCACATCCTTCCAAAGCTAAATGAGCTGATGGGCATTCGTGGGGCTCTAATGACCCCATACCACCCCAAGTCCTATGGGATGATCGAACACATTAATGGGACCTTGGAAAACATACTTCAGAAATTGGTAAAGGATTGGCCTTCTGATTGGAGTCCCTCCTTTCCACAGCCGTCTTTGCCTATAATTATAGCAATCATTTCAGTAAGTCTGGAGATCCAAAAACTTGGGTTGTATCAGGAAAATGTCCCTTATAGGAAGAAGAAGAAACCTAATTCCCCTGTGAAGCCCATGGCTCAACTGGGGGACTTGGGAAAATTGGTTGATGAACGTTGGGTCGCAGCATTGGCCCCAAAAGATCCCTCCACAGTATCCACTTTGGCTGCTTCTCTAGTTGAAAGGATAAAAGAGGTTTGTAGGAAGGTAATTCAGTCCAGAAGTCGCCAAAAGCACTTTCACCTTCCATAGCCTCCACTCCGCCATCCCTTAGTTCCTTGGAAAATAAGAAAATTGGTCTCGAAAGTCAGGAGATAGTTCCTGAGCCAGGAAACCCAGTCCAGAACATGGAATCTGAAATTCTAGTCCAGGAAAGCATATATGAGTCAAAGATCCGTTTCAAAAAGATTTTAGAAACTATTAAAATATTCATTGGAATCGACCCTGGCAGAGTCCAACTAGATGCTCTTTAATACATTTAAATAACTCAAGTTTGGATCAGTGAGGGTACCTCCCTGGCGGATAAGATGATTACGTTGCCAGAGCTCTTTCATCTTTTCATAAGCTGGATGACGACGCCCCAAGCTTAGGCTGAGTACCATGAAGATGTCAGCTGTCGCTGTCCAAATAAACACCCATGACCCCCTTTCCCCATTTCTCATATATAAGGCAACTGCCTCTGGAAGGAGCATTTGTCAGTTTCTTTTCACCATTAAGTTAGAATAAAGCTAATCCTACCCAAACCTACTCCATGAGCTCCATCTCTTTTTCCAATGCTATCACTTAACCCAGCAAAGTACGCAGTGATCTGCGTTCTAGGGATGATGGTTGTCATGTGGGCCTCTAAGCCATCAATTGGGTGTCCCACCAAATGGTGATTATGATTAAAGAATTTGCCACAGGCGCATAATGCCATTCCGACAGTTCTGAAGAGTTTTTGTTCTTCTGAACTCTTTATAACGACCTGTTTCCCCTTTGGCACCCAGCGGACAAGCTATCAGTCCACCTCCCACTTTGCAGAATAGTTGGAGAATTTAAAAATTTGACCTGCCAATCCACTGGTGGTTGAGAACAATTCAGGTGGAATGAGGTGTCTCCACTAATTGCAATTCTCTATTCAGAGGTGAGGAACAGCCATCCTCACAACCATGAGGCAGTGACCAGGCACCAAACCATCCAGGCCATTTAGCCAAGGGCCAATTTGGTCTAAATCAAATTATTAAATAAATCCGCCATTCTAGCGACGTCCCTGACCTCTCAACTAATTGCAAAACCAATCAATGGGCGTAAAGTGAGGCCATAGCCTCCTGATAGTGGAATCAATTTAATTCAATTCAATTTTTAAAACCAATCAGCATTTCAAATATTTTGAAAACTTTAATATTTCATAATTCTTATTATATCATGAGCCTGTACAATAAGGTTTGGAAAAAGAGCCCAAAGGTCATCAACTGCAAACTCAGGATGAATTGTCATCCTCTTTGCCTCTCCCACCCTTGGGAGATGCCCCAGCAAGACCCACAGTTGCCCCATTGCAGCCATTTGGTTTGCTATGGGGGTCTTTGGTATGTTCTTCAGATTTTAATTCCCTCACAAGAATAATAGGGGATCCCTCCTAAAACTGATCAGAACTGCTATGCCATTTGTATATTTGGGCTTTCCACTGAGTTGTTACAAATCCATATTGGAGCCCCAGTATTAATTTTAACCAGCAGATTTCATGACATAATGGACTGACCTATAACTTAAGCACTATCCTCTCTCCTCATGGGATCAGGAAAAGCTGTTGCTTACTTAATTACAATGAATTTTCATTTCCTATGTGACTTAGTTATCTCTTACTGGTCACTAATCTCCTTCTTCAGGGCATGCAGACAACTTCTGACCCAGGATAGCATCCATCCAGCGCCAGTAAATCAGGCTGCACTTTTTGGAAATTGTAATAACAATGGGAATCCTCCCAGTCTCATCACCTGAAGTAGCAGAAAGGGTGCTAGATGCTTTGGCAGAGCTTCATGTACGCTTTGAATCTGGGGTTCTCAAACTCCCACTCTCACTGATGAGCAGAGAAGTGTGTTCTCTTAAAGCTCTTGATGGAGAAGCACTCCGCTTAGTCAGAGGAGTATTACAGGATTCAAACAAGATGGGGAATCACACTACCTTATTGAGTTTAGCATCTGATGCGGTCCAAGCACCTGAATCTAAAGCATCCCACCTCTACCGTCTCTTTACTCTTCATTAGAAGGTCCCTAACTTTCCTTCACTGGTAGAGGCTTTCACAGCATTAGTACCTTCATCTGGGATACTTACGGACATTACAGTGGCAGCTTTCAGAGCATCCTTGGACAACTCTGCAGCAAGCAATGCCGCATGGGTTCCTCCTTCAGTATCCATGGTGGCTGCATTTACCTTAGCGTATTTATTGGTGACAAAACCCTTCCGTGCAAGTATACAATCAGTGGCAGTAATGACATCTTCTCCAACTGCAAACACCCTCTCAACTAGCTCATTCCAGTCCAAACCACCTGCTCCTACATCTTCAGGGAATAAAGGTCCAGGGAAGCGCTCTCCTGGGGTTGCAGTGCTATCTCCCTACCCGTAGGTTACTTTGAAGAGTAACAAACCACCAGTGGAGAGTCCCTTCCACTTCTCTGCGGATTAGTAGTTGATTGTGACAATTTGTTCCTAGTAATCCTACTCTAACATCCATCCAAACTAATAAAGTGGAAGCCCACGTTGCACTTGATCAGGAATCTGATTCTCATGGCACTTAGCCTAGTTATTCTCCCACCGGGTTATCCTCACCCACCAACAGAACCATGAAAGTCCCTCCCCCACAACAGTAATGAAAAAGGCATAGTGGTAGATCCATCCAATATCAACCTGCATAGGGACCAAGAGAACCTCGCAAAGAGATCACATGAGAATCATAGTAGTTTATTGGTTACTAAGGGGCCATTTCTCATTATGGGGGCCAACTCCACTTTCCGCTGCCCTCTCTCTTTCCCTGATTAATAAAGAGGACCAAGCTTATTTTCTGTTTCACATTACCTTCAGAGTAGGAGTACTAAAGGTCACAGTACAAGCACTTCAAGATACTGGAGCAGCGGGCAACTTTATGGATTTAAGAGTGGAACACTCCATAGACATGGGCATGGTGATAGACCCTTCTATATTAGGCGCTTCATCTACAACAATGACCTATCATACTGTCCGACGTCCAGTTCAGTTCTTCATCCACAAAATTGGCTTCTGATACTAACTTTTCAGCTGTACCTGATTTACTATACCCTGTCATCATGGGGGTAGGTTGGTGGCATCGCCAAAAGGTGAACATCAATCTGGAACTTAACTCTAGTCCTTTGCCAATAGGAGGTGTAGTGGAGAATTCCCACTAAATAAAAACTCTAACAAAAGAGCTCTCACTCAGCTCAGTTTCTTACTCTGAGCTGCACCCTTTGGACCTCCCCCAAGATTTTCCAAAACTTCCTAGCCTCATTAAGGATGACTTTGACATGAGACTTGAAACTCGACTTTCTCCCCATTCAGAATATGGTTTTTTCTTCCAACTAACAGTGCATCTTGCAAAGATCAAATGCCTATTGTACCCTCACATGGAGGAAGAAAACAAGGCGCTGGACATAGGCTAGATGACATGCTGGACAAATGATGGATTAAAAATAAATCCTCCCCATTGCCTCACCAGTTGTCTTTTCCTAGAAGGCGGATGGGACCTTACGCCTGTGTGTGGAATATGGACATGTTAGCAATGTGACAGTTCTAGATCCATACCCCCTCCTCTTGGAATAAACCATTGCTCAGGCCATTGCTAAATCCCGAGTCTTTACAAAGTTGGACCTGGTTAATGCCTTTAATCCGGTGAGAGTCAATTAGGGCCAAGAGTGGCTCACAGCCCTTAGGGCAAAGCGTGGGATATTCCAGTTTAAGGTGATGCCATTTGGACTGAAGAACGCACCAGTAACCTTCCAACAATTGATTGATGATGTTATGGGGAACCTAAGCTTTACCTGTGCTATCGCTTACATTGGTGATATCTTAATCCATTCACCAACCCATGAACAGCACACCAAGGATTTAAAAGGCTGTAATGACTTCCCTTCTCAAGGCATGGCTCTTTGTCAAGCCTTCAAAATGAGAATTTTTTCGAGAGGAAGTAACTTTCTTAGGGAACCTGGTCCTTAAGATGGGTATGCTGTCCCCCCTGTAAGCTGGAGGCTATTCATTCCTGGCCAACCCCTACCACCCAGAAACAACTGAGAAGTCTCCTGGGCACTTTGATTTTCCTAAAGATGTTTTCTTCTGCGCTCGCCCAGATGGCGGCACCCCTCCATCCACTGACAGGGGAGAATGTCTCTTTCAAATGGACAGAGGAGTATCAACAAGCCTTTGAGGCAATCAAAACTGTTTTTCTGTCAGCGCCAGTCCTGTGTCATGCTGATAAAGACAAGCAATTCATTGTGGCATGTGATGCATCAGCAGTTGAAGTGGGAGAGGTACTGTTACAAGAGAATGAAGTGATGGACACCCTGTGGCATAATTCTCAAGGAAATTCACCTCCACAGAACAAGCATGGGCAATCTATGATAAAGAGTTGGTTAGGGTTGCATGGTCACTGACAAATTATAGATATCTTCTTCAGGGAGCAAAGCTGATGTCACAGTACACACTGACCATAAGTCCTTACTGTATTATTGTAAACTCCAAAATCTGGCTCTCCGTCAAGCACGCACATACTGGGATCCTTGCAACTTTAACTTCAAGTATGAGTTCGTTTAAGTTCCCATAAATGTGCTGCCTGATATTTCGAGTTGCAACCTTGCCTTGGCTCCAGGCCCAGAGGAAGACCTATCTGAGCTCACCACAGTGGTGCCTTCCACAATGGTTCTCTCACTCACCCCTGTCATGGTAGCATATGCTGATATATCTCCAGAAACACCCATGTGCAAACGCGTTTTAGCAGTTCAACTATGTTGCCCATAGGGAATTAAATTGGTAAATGACCTGGAGACTAAGAAGCGCAAACGGCCCCAGTACCACTAAAAGATGGGATAATATTCTTTTGGGATAGGATTTGGGTCCCACCCACCCTGCGTATGCAGGTTATTGAAGAACATCATACCCCACCTGCTGTAGACCATCCTGATTTAAGTAAATGTGCTAATTTATTCAAAAGAACCTAAAATTGGCTTGGGCTCTCCAAGAATATCCCAGCTTGGGTATCAAGCTGTCTTACCTGTGATCGCTATAAATCAAACCGCACAGGAAGAAAGGGCCTTCTCTACCCTTTGCAACAAGATGAGGGTCCTTGGACGTCTGTCTCAGTTGACTTTATTTTTGAACTTCCCATATACAAGGGGTACGATGCCATAGTTCTGGTTGTGGATAGGTTCACCAAGTTTTCGTTGTTTATCCCATGTAATACTACTATTATAGCAGCAGATACTTCTCCACTCTTCATTACTAATGTCTTCTTCACGTTTGGACTCCCAACGGAAATTGTAAGTGACTGTAGTCCACAGTTCACATCCAGGTTTTGTGATGCCTTGCTGGGACTTCTCAGCATCAAAGCCTGCCTTTCTATATCATATCACCCACAATTAGTGGGCAAACTGAGAGAGTTAGTCAAGTTTCATGACAATATTTAATTTTCTACTCCTCAGACACCCAGGACACTTGGGCCACAGATTTTCCTTAAGCGCAGTTTTCCTATAACATTGACCCACACTCTTCCACTGGATTTTCCCCCTTTTAAATAACATTGGGTTACAACCTATCTTTCCAGTTTAGATCAAGCTTAAATCAATAGTCCCCACAGCAGAGGACTGATCACCCAGATCCAAGATACTCAAAAGCTTTTCCAAGAGCACTTATCAAAAGCCATTGTACCTATAAGAAGTTTGCAGATAGAAATAACTTCCAGGGCATGACATCTCTGTAGGCTCACTTGTTATGCTTGGCACTCGCCACTTGAATATAAAGTTCCTTCCAGGAAGTTGGCTAGTAAGCGCTCTGGCCCTTTTGAAGTAGTAAAGGATTTGTGTAATGGTGCATACCGCATCAAGCTTCCTGACCATTGAAAACATAATGTTTTTAACATCTCTCAACTATCCCCCTTTAAGGTGAGCTTCCTTCCACCCCAGATCCTATTATTGTGGGGACTCTCAAGAGGCAGAAGTGGAGACAATACTTGCTAAAGGAAATCTAGAAGGTCAGTCCAGTATCTGGTTGCATGGAAAGGCTACCCAGCCTATGAAAATAGTTGGGTAAGTGCAAAGGATTGTGAGAATTGCAAGGAGTTAGTTGCTGAGCTCCACGAGTCACATCCTGAAGCCCCTATCCACACAAGAAAGTCGCTATGATTTTGACCCTCAAATTTCCTACCAGACACAAATTTTATGCCCTGGTTCACGTGTCAGGGGAAGGAATGTTTCCCGTTCAAAAAGGAGAGTATAATGTAAGTCTGGAGATCCAAAACTTGGGTTGTATCGGGAAAAGGTCCCTTATAGGAAAAAGAAGGGATCTAATGCCATTGTAAAGCCCTTTGCTCATCTGGGGGGCTTGGTACATGTGGTTGATGAACGTTGAGTCGCATCATTGGCCCCAAAAGATCCATCCACAGTATCCACTTTGGCTGCTTCTCTGGTTGAAAGGATAAAAGAGATTTGTAGGGAGCTAATATAGGCCAGAAGTCACCAACAGCATCTCCCCCTCTACTGGCCTTTCCCTCCGCCATACCTCATTTCCTTGAAAAAAATAAAATTGGCCTTAAAACTCAGGGAATTGGTCCCTGAGTCAGTAAACCTAGTCTGAAACATGTAAAACAATTTTCTGGGTCTGGGAGAGCCAATCTAAGTTGAAAATCTCTTATCAAAAAATCTAAAATTTTTTTTTAATATTTGTTAGAATTGACCCTGGCAGAGTTCAATTTGGATGCCCCTTTAATCATAGTAAATCTTTTCAAGTTTGGATCAGTGAGGGTCCCTACCTGGCAGATAAGATGATTTTGGTTGCCAGAGCTTTTGCAACCTTTGCATAAGCTGGATGACGACGCCCCAAGCCCAGGATGAGTACCCATGATTACGTCAGCTGCCACTGTCTAAGAAAACACACCCATGACCCCCTTTACCCATTTCTCATATATATAAGGCAACTGCCTCTGGAAGGAGCAGTTTTTGGTCCATTTTCAATCTATAGTTTAAATAGTAATGGTCTATCCAAACCTACTCTTAAGCTCCATCTCTTTTTTCAATATACTATCACTTAACCCAGCAAAGTATGCAGTGATCTTCGTTTTAGGGATGATGGTCATCAAGTGACCCTCCAAGCCATAAATTGGGTGACCCACCAAACAGTGATCATGATCAAAGAATTTGCCACAGGCGCATGATGCCAATCCACCAGTTCTGAAGAGTTTTGGATCTTTTGAACTCTTTATAATGACCTGTTTCCCCTTTGGCACCCACGGACAAGCATTGAGTCCACCTCCAACTTCACAGAATAGTTGGAGAATTTAAAATAATTTGACCTGCCAATCCACTGGTGGTTCAGAACAATTCAAGTGGAATTAGGTGTCTCCACTAATTGCGATTCTCCATTCAGAGGTGAGGAACAGCCATACTCACAACCATGAGGCAGTAACCAGGCTTTGGACCATCCAGGCCATCTCACCAAGGGCCAATCTGGTCTAAATCAAATTATTAAATCGTTTCGCCATTCTAGCGACGTCCCTGACCTCACAACTCATCGCAAAACCCCTCAATGGGCGCAAGGCGAGGCTCATCCCTCCCAATAGTCAAATCAATTTGATTTGATTTGATTTGATTTGCGAACCCAATTGGCATTTCAATTTTTTTGAAAACCTTAATTATTTTCAATTTTTTTATTATGATGAACCTGTACAAGAAGGTTTAAAAAAGAGCTCAAAGGTCATCAACAGCAAACTCAGGAGGATTGGTCATCTTCCTTGCCTCTCCTACCCTTTGGAGATGCCCCAGAAAGACCTGCAGTTGCCCCCATAGCAACCAAATGGCCATAATGGGGGCGTTTTGTATGTTCTTTAACTTTTAAATCCCTCACAAGAATAATAGGGGAGCCCACTACAACTGATCAGAACTGCTATGTCATTGGCATTTTGGGCTTTCCACTGGGTTGTCACACTCAGAATGGAAGACCAGTCTTAATTTAATCGTAATAATCCATGATAATCCCGCCACAGGGAAGAGCCTCTTCTAATTATTATATGGATGACATCCAGCTCTTCCAGATTGCTCTATTAGTGCATAGAAGATACCAGCGGAATGGATCCCTAATACTATTTGATTAAACTTGTTGAAACAAAGATCAAATTGAAAACCAAAGCGTACTCCTCCAGCTTAGCCTAGAGGACAAGAATCAGGCTACCAATCATATATGGCGGAAGAGGTATGCTCAGTTCAAGGAGGGGACATGGTTTTGTTTCATGACCAACACGGGTTTAGTCAGAAGCACAAATTGGCCAGCATTTGATTTGAGCCGTTTGAAGTAATTTAAAAACAGGTGTCAATACCTACACTATTAAGGACGCCTTGAGCATTCAGATTATGAACTAGGTGCATGTGAAGTTCCTTGAGATGTATAAGAAGTAGGTGCTTTATCATCTAGTCAAGAGAGGGGTGATGTTTAGATTATTATATGATTAGACTATTAAGCCTGAAATAGCTATGGCGAATTAGAATGATTCATTAACCATGAATTAGTTACAATTACTTGAGTGTCTTGAGTTGAGGCTATTTTGGGTTAGAAAAGGGTTATTATTTGATCACCTTTAAATAGGCAATAAGGCAATGTCGACATTTGACAAATATTGAGTAAGGTCCCTTTGTACTAAGTTAATAGAGTATTGAGAAAACCATACTCAGTTGGAACCAATGAGATACAGAGGAACTGAATAGCTAAGCCAAGGAAATGGTATCATCTGATGTTGCTGAGGTATAAGTAAGATGAGACGATTGAAAAAAGAGGATTGTTAGTAGTTTGGAGAGAGTGGAACAGCGAGTAACTGCTGTAGGTATTAAATAAATAAAGTGATATCCGTGGAAAATAGCTCTATATTTATTTTTAAGTGTGTCTGAGGACTGAAGATCTTCATATTGTCTGTCTGATTGCTCAGTGGGTTTGATCCTTTGCAAAATCTCATGGCATATCTCAACGATTCTTCAAAAGGTATAACAGAAACCATCAACATGAATGTTCCAAACTTGGTGTCACAAGCTGATCTTTCTTATTTGGATGAGCAAACTACAACAGGTGGAGATGAAAGGAACCAAATTGGAAAGGTCAAGCACATTCTTTATGGGGTAAATCACTTTAATGAAATGGAATGAGACCACAAATTTTTAAAAATTTAATACTTTAGAAGATTGAAGTAAAAGCGGGTGAAAAATTCTTATGTCAGATAAAGGAAGAAATAGAGCAGATTCTAAAGTGCTTAAAAGAACTCAAAAATCGAACTTGTGTAGTTGTTCCATATGGAGGCAAATGAAGCTGACAAAGGGCTTCACAAAGTTCCAATTGGGAAATTACAAACCCTAAGAAATATGCCTGGGGCTTTCACCGCAATTTTGGATGAGAACCAAGAAGTACACCTATAGTTAGTCAGGTTGCCAATCAGGAATCTCCTGCCACTATGGCAATTGAGGTATTTAATGTGCGCGAAATTACCTATATTTCACTGGGATAATGTCGGCATTTTTCCACCTATTCAAAACTGACAATGTTCAGATATGGCGACCAACAAAAAGCAGTAATTTTATAAACTTTTTACTCTAGCTGTTAAAGTATGGTGTTTCCCCATCTCAATGGGATAATCATAGGTACAGTAACTCCAAAGTAACTATAATGTCTGAGTTTGGTAGTCCTGCACATATGGCTAACTGTAAAAAAAAGTTTTTGGAATCACGTTCAGGAATTACAAAACATTATCATTTTTCACTGACTTATTTTACCAGGAATCTCAAATCCAGGCTGGTGCAAAATTTCTATCATATTTTGATGCACACATAGAAATAACACGTCACTTTGTTCATATAGAGAATTTCACTGCACTATGGTTTCAACACTTGCAAACCAGAATTTCAAAATCATATATGGTGGAGTATCTCAAGGTGCTAAAAGCAACATTCAAAGCAGCTGAAGGAACCTTAAGAGCCATTCTCACCAGAACTCAGAATACAGTGAAGTTTGCTAAATCTCATAAGGAACAACTGAATTGGGTTATAATGGGAAATAAGCCTAGAGGAAAGAAACAAATGTATATAATTTAAATTTGAAGCTAACAATGTGGAAAAATTGGGTATGCAGTCATCTGGTGTTGGGATAATAAGCTTAAAGATATATTTACTCTGGTGCAGGCTAAAGAGAAGGAAATTGGTCAAGATTTTGGAAAAGGACAGCTGTCTAGATACAGAAAAATCTAGCACTGCGATCAAACATGTTCCTCCTGACATTTTTCTGATAAACTGGATACTTCCATTTTTTGTTCATATGATAAAGACACGCCTGATCCGCTCTACCAGGTGGTTAATTTGTATGTAAATGCAATTAACTGAGCAAAGGCAAAGCGGATAGACACCAGAATCCTGAAATAAGTTGCTCAGACATACCTTTTCAGTTGGCAAAGAAGGTTAGAACTGCTAAGGCATGGAAGAACTACTCAGGATGGAACTTGAAAATGAAACTTCCTTTCTCTATTATCGCATTCAAGGAATGCATTCCTGATTTATCCATAAAATTATTTTATACCTTAGATTCAGAAAAAGACGCTGCAATTCACTCAGTAAACACTTTATTATAGTATTCTGAGTGTACTTATGTAAATATTATAATCAATTAAGTAGGAATATGGACAATAATAGACAGTGGTATGATCATTAGTATCATTTTAACCAAGTTGGTGTAATATATGAAGAATTTGGCAGATATAGAGCATTCAAAATAATATGGATCCACCATACTGATACTACAACTTCTTTAGGGGCATGCAGTGCACTGCCTCATTTGTTTGGCTTGCTGGTGGTATCAACTTCTGCAATAGTATTGGCAAAACATAGTTATGACACCTCATTGGAACAGTATTTTTGAGAAAGTATGGTTTCAAATGCGATTCCTGAGGAAAAATCCTAACAATTGTAGGGCAAACAAGACCTTGATATATAATCAGAAAGATGAAAGTACTCTGACAAAGAAGAGTTAAACTTTGTAAATCTAATGTATTTTTTATGGCATAAACCTATCCATTACAAGTTGTTTGGAAGAAAAAGCAGAGAAATGCTAAAAGATATTCCTAAAAACTTTGGGATATCATTGAGGATTAGAATGATGAAGACCATTTTTGGTAACACAGATAAGAATTAACACTGGGTTGACTCTAGAATTCACAAACCAATTATATAGGTAGAAGTTAGTAGCAACGGAGTTAAATGAGACTGGAGTGTTGGCTAGCGTCAGGGATTTTAATGCCAGGAAACAGGGGAAATATGAGCACTATTGTCCAATATGAGTGTCAGAAATTTGCCCTCCCAGCTGAGAAATAAGAATGTTGAAGGTCAAATTCAGCAAAAGAGGGGAAATGTCAGCCTTTTGCAATTTTATGATGTGGTTAAGGTTTCATTTATTTATAATGAAAATAAGTAAGTTAATAAAATCAGCTAACAGTCTCTGGCTGATTATTAGTGGAACCCCATTTATCAGGGAATCACCAGTTTAAAACCCATATGAGCACTAGTAAAATCAGAAGATCAGATTTCATAACCTCACCATGGACCTCGGAGGAATCAATGAAAGGCACTCCCCTGACCCCAACAAAGTCCTTCAATGCACCTTCATGGGGATCCCCCCTTTTATAGGCTTGGCGGGGGTCCCCCAAGGTGCAAGAAATTTCTTGGGCTGTGATTGGCCCAAGTTTATAAAAATGGTACCTCATAGGTACATTTGGGCCAATCAGAATTCATCTTCCCTTTGCTCCGCTGCCCTGATGCAAGTTTACAAATTATGATACGTTGTTCCTGCATAAATCCTAAATCAGACTAATGCAGGCTATTCCAAACATATTCCCAAACTCCCCTCGACCTTCAAAATTACTTAAATACTGGATGATGGAGGTCAAGGAATATTGTTTTTCCCTTATTGCGCGCTCAATAAAAATTTTAAAACCCAATTTTTTACTAGCGCCTTTTAATCAAATCTTTATTTTTATTTGAAAGATTTATAGAAACCAGATGGCAGAATGCACCAGCGAGCATAATTAAGCTGGTTTTCCACAATGAGTAAAAAACTAATTAAAGTGGAGAAATATCAAGTCAGTAAATTTGACATGTAATCCTGACAGCAGAAATCACAGAGTTCCACGACCTTTAAACGTTAACAAAGATGGGATTAATGACAAATGCTGCTGAAAGCGTTAATGTACTAGTAAATAATGAGCAACTGGATGAGTTATTAGAACTACATCAAGAAGAGGTGTATGACTATTTGAGTCATATTGAGAGATATTTTCCCATTATGGCCATGAGCTTGGATGCAATAAAAATGTGATCCATAAGTTGACACTAGGTAATATCAGTTGATATAAATGTAGCTGTTCGCCAGTCCAAGGCTTCTGAAACAGTAGACAGTGAATAAATCAATAAAATGATTGAGTATGTGCTCCTCATACCATGGATAAGTCCATGGGTGATTCTGATCATTATTTTTAGGAAATGGTTGGTTTTAATTAAGTGGGGATAGATTACCACAGGTTGAATAAAATCACCACGTAGGATTTTTATTTGCTTCTGAGGATAGATTTAAATTTATTGCAAGGAAGGCCGACCATGGGATGGACACTTCCAAATTTGACCCAAAAGAGACAAAACTTAGTAGCAGGGAAGGCACCCCAGAGAAGCGATGCTATCTCTTGTTGCCAGCGGGAACGCCACTTATGGGGAGGAGGAGGGAACGTGTGAAGAGGCCGTAGCCACAATTGAACACGTGTGGAGGAAAGGGTCTGATTTGATGAACCAAACTGGGAACCAGGAGGAGACCAGCTGTCAGCGACGCGGTGGGAGGTATCCAAATATCCACGCCTGAAAGTGGTCCACCAAATGAGACCAGAATTTGTGGACAGCTTCTGGGAGGGTGGGGGTGGAGCATGTGATGGCATCCAAGACAATAGTGTGGATAGTCCACATGGCGATTGCAACCACCAGAGCACGGAGGGAGGGTGGAAGGGGGGAGACCATTGATAAAGCAAACATATCTCTTGACAGACTGAAGGGATGCGTTTGATCCTGGCCCAGCAGACGTTGAACTTCGCGCCATATCACTTTAGAGGTAGGACACTTCTCCAGGCGGTGGAACAGTGTTCCATACTGGCCACACACAACGCAGGATGAGTGTAAGGCGTTAGAGCGCTTGGCCGTATGGTACACCCGCCTCAGGCAGCACCACACATGGGAGCAGATTTGAGGCTGCAACAGAGGATGGTGTGCGTATTTTCAGATAGTTTTTTGGGTCTCAATGGAGTAAGGGATGTTCATCATGTCCAGGTAGTCCACCCTGGATAGGACATGGGGCCGTGTGGGGATCACGCCATATTTAATGGGTAGCCTCTCTACTTTTGTGTGAACTGATAAGAGGGGCGGCCTCTCTGGGCTGTGTGTCCGCTAATACAAATTCTCCACTCAGCGCTCCGCATGGAGAGGAGGATTCGTTTGTAGTGGGTTTTAGTCCCGTGAGGACCTGTGGCTGATGGGTGTGAAGCCAGGTATTTCATCAGGGAGTGAGGGTTATATGGATTGTTAAGGCCCAAGGCGTGGGAGAAGTTGGAGTGGGCCGCGTGGGACCAGTGTTGGGAGGGGAGCGTAGGGGCGGTGATGGCCGCAATCCAGATGCCCAGGATCTTGGCATCATGGGCTCTGGAGTCAAGCAGGCCCATGCCACCATGATGATGAGGGCCAAACATGGCCTCTAGCCGTACTGGTGGTGGGCGGCCTGACAAAAGCCATCCTTGCAGCAGGGCATACAAGGATTTGAAGAAGCTCGGGGAAAAGGGGATGGCGTGTGCTCCAAACCAGACTTTGGAGAGTCAGCATAGAGTTGGCTAAAACAACCCTGCCAGTAAGGGAAGTAGGGTGAGTTCTGAGGGAGGCGATGCACTTTGTCACGTTGTTTAGAATATGACTCTCCATTACTGCTGATGCATATCTGACTGCCTCCACCCACACGCCCAGATGGCGGACCAGCCCTATGGTAGGGCGTGGCACGAAGGGGAGCACCAGTGGGGCGGTGTGGGGTGAGCTGGGAGGGCGAGCACGTGTGTGAGCAGATGGGTCGGGCTGGGCACTGGTTGCTGGGGCCCAGCAGTTTTGAGACCAACCAAGGAGGATGATTTCAGTTTTGGAAGCGTATAGTGCAGCGTTACTTACCCAGGAATACTCCTGGATGAGAGCTTCAAGTGCGCGTGCATCTCTATTATTAGACACCCTAACCACACAGTCATCTGCAAATGCCATCATCCTGACTGGGGCTTGGCCTGGTGCATGGACCCCAGTGAGTTGGGCATTCACATTTCGAAGTAGTAGGTCAAGGCTGAAGTTGTATAAGAGTGGGCTAAGGGGGTCCCCTTGTCGCAAGCCCCTTTGAGGGCGGACTACTTCCATTAGGAAGCCAGGGCCACGCACTGCCATTGTTGCAGATTCCGTGAACAGCATCACCCAGTTGATGAAGCGAGGGGGTAAGCAAAATAATGGAGGCAGGACTTGTGGTATTTTAGTTTACTCCATCATATGCCTTCTGTTGGTCCAAGAATACAAGTGCCCCAGAGGTTGTGGACTGGCATGCATTAGCCACAGAGTGCACTTTGTCCCAATCGACCATCTGGGTATGAAACTGAATTGTTCTGGGGAGATGGTGGCAGATGCTACAATCCCTAAACGGTTAGCCATGATTTTAGTTAAAATTTTTGTATCCGTGTTAGTTAAAGAAATGGAGCGCCAGTTGGCTAAGTCTAGCTTGTCCCCTTTCTTGAAGAGTGTGACGGTATAGGCCTCTTGTCCTCCTGGTAGGAGCCGCGTTTCCAGAATGCTCTGGTTAAGTGAGGCAAGCTTCTGAGGATAGATGATTTTGCTTGATCACCTAGGGGAAGCAAGTTCTTTTCAAAGATGGATGTGCTTGGAATATTAGCAGATTTACTTGCCAAAAGAAGATTGATAGAAATATAAATTAATCACCACACAAAAAATATATCAGATGATAAAGAATGCCTCAGGGATTGTGTAAAGCGCTGGCAACTTCCTAGAGAGTGATGGATTTTATCTTGAGTGACCTAATGTTGCCTTTTATTTTATTATACTTGGATACATCAAATTAGTTAATAAGTTTTTCACCAGACATCTGTAACTCTTGGAAGAAGTGCATAAATTCCTAAAAATGACGTATTTGATATTAAGCTGATGAAAAATCAATTTCTTTAAAAAAGAGCTTTATTTTTGGATTTGTGATAAACTCCAGTGGATTGGAACCACACTTGCGAAGATACTGGCAATTGAACAGATGTTAATCATGATGAGCATTTGGGACATACAAGTCTTTCTAGGGATAGTCAGTTACTATTACTGATTCAGCAAAAATTATGTTAGATTTGCTGAACCATTATTTCACCTAAAAAGTTTATGATAAAAAATTTATGTGGAATGAGGAGGCCTAAGAGGCGTTTAATGAGCTAAGAAGATATCTGATAGCTAGTCCTGTTCTGAATTACTCAAACTTAAAGATAGAGTTTATTATTCAGTCTGATGCCTTTGTTAATGGCGAATGACGCCATTTTAAGTCAAGCAGATGATGATGAGGAAGAGCACCTGGTGGCATATGCCAGGATTTCTGGCCGCTTGGGTTCTCGTATTTTTCCAGATCATAAACCCAACAGTAGGGCAGGTGTGGTATGCTCAGTACGTCGCCCTTCCCAAAAGAAAGGGTGCCAAGGGCTCCCATAAGTTTACCAGCCTCGACCCTTGTTGGAGAAGGGATTTATGCAATAATTTAAATTATAAATTAGGTTTAGAAAAAATGATATTAAAGTAAAATAGTTTAAGAATAAGGTTTATTAGGGGAGAGAACGCAATATTAAAACTACTAAGGCTACTAGTGGGGTAAGAGAATTCAGGAAAGTCCATAGTGAGGATAATAAGCGATGGTAATTTTATGCTAGCTTATCAAACTATTAGCATCAATTGGCAATCTACTAATTTCAACAATAGTAAATTAAAGGTTGATTATCCTCAGCTTTAGTTTCCAGTAATCACTGAGCTTAAATTACTATTGTGTTCAATCCCTGATAGTTTTGAACTATTAAATCGCTCAAATTGATAATTAAAGTTTAGTTGAGGATCATATCTGATACTCTGAATGGACTCAACCCAAGTTAATGTGGAGCCTAATTTGGCATTCTCCAATAATTGAATATTGGCGTCTCACAAACTTTTATTAAGAGTCTTCAGCCCTGAAAAGGGTGGAGCCTGACAGAACCCCTTTAATCTTAAATAAGGGCAATAGCCATGGCGGGGTCATCAGATCCTTCAAGACAAGTGTGATTTATCAATAAAAACAGTTAATATTCTAGTGGCGGTAGTTTTTATAAAAACAGAGAAAGATCCAAATGTAGAAAGGTTGATAGGGGCCAAAGATGGATGGCATGGAGATAACCTTGATATCTGGAAGAGGTAACTTTAGCATTGATTGCCTCCAAGGCTAAATGCGTTCAGAGCAACTGAATTATTTAGCCATTTTAACAGATTGCTGGCATCATTAGACGGTAGAAATGTAGGCATCAAAAAACAATTAAATGTTTTGCCTAATTGAAGAAGCATCAGCATTGGTTGCTGGGAAAACATAAGCAGTGAGAAACTGAATTCTTGGCCTTTTTGAGATTGTTGGCATTGAGTGCTGGTAAGAACAAAAGTGGCAGAAAGCAACTGAATACTTCACCTACTGAGTACTATCAGCATGGATGTCCAGCAAGAAGTTAGGCATTAGAGCAACTGAATGTATGGCCAATTTTAAGGATCATCAGCACTGATGACTGGTAAGTATATGCGTTGGGCAACTGAATGCTGGGCCTATTTTAAGATCATCAACCTTGAGGCTAGTACTTTTATAAAACTATTGGGTAGTGGCCCTGGCAAAGAGTTTTAAGTTACCTTAGTTAGAGAGTCACTGGCAACCCTTGAATTGGCTCAGCTCAAATGAATAAGGAGTGTGAGTTGAATTTTACAACGTTTTTCAAATTTTGGGTGCTGGAATCAATTTTGCTCACCCTATCATAAAAACCTTAGCATTTCACCAGTGATGGGATTGTACTTGGATAATTCTCCAGCAAACTCATAGATTTAATAGTATTAGAACTTATTTTTGGCATTTAATCGCCAACAATCCCAAAAACTCAGTATTGGATTGTTAATTTATGAGAAATCTAAATTTTTATAATAATAAAACAAGCAATATCCTCACTTATTCACATGTGCCTCTTTAGCAATTAAATCTATTAGGGAAGTTCCCTAACGCCACAAATTAGCTCAACCCAAATAAAGGGGAAGCACACCTTGAAATTGTATATATAGACCATTTTGTTGATCTATCTTATCATGGGTGGCTGGCGAGAGCTTCGGCATCATCTGTGTGGATGCTGGGGGTTGATGGTTCAAACTATCAATTAAGAAGCTTGGATTAAACATAGCCCTGTTGATTGTCTTAGCAGCAAGCTCAGAATGAGCGGATGGAAAATCAATTGCTTTTTAGACGTTTTTCACCCCTTTCAGGATTTCCAGAGGAAGAGGAGGGCAGTGTGGCTGCAGAGGTTGGTGATGGAGCATTTGAATGCATGGACTATTTTATAAAACATTGGCTGTGTGGGCTGGGATCAGGTGTGGCCCAAAAAGATCATAAGCATCAGGTGCTGGCATTGGGGAATGACCCCAGAGAGGTCCTCAGAATGGGTAGCCATTCTCATGAAGTTACCATGAAAAGGTCTTTTCATCAGGTTTAGGCTTTATGAAGTGGCCCCAGAGAGAGCGTCAGCATTGACAGACGGTATCAGGGTTAGTCCCCAAAAAGAGCATTGGCGTTGGTCGCTGATATCAGGATTTTCCAGATTTAAAATTAAAAAAACCAGAAATCCAACTGACTATAACAGTAGTTTATGATGCTCTTAGATCCTATGTCAACTTACACTTTCAGCGCCTAGGCGGAGGTTTTCCCTTGGGTTCATCCTGAGCTTAACCCCTTGACAGTTGGTTCAGAGACTCGGGGAAGGCCATTGGCATTGGTTGCTGACATTAGGTTTGGCCCAAAAAATTTAAACATGGCTTATAGGTAAAAGTATAATGGCCTAAAATAGATTGGGAGCACACTTCAGAATTTTCATCATTTTTGTTAATTATCAGGGTAGCTTACTAAAGGTTAAAAATCATATACATCAGAGATTATTATAATTTTAGGATTTTAGTTTTGATGAGGATCCTAAATCGTTTCATTTTATATAAATGTAGCTCAACTTAATTTACTAAGGCTCTAAACTTGAATCTCCCAAAATAATTAACATAGACATTGAAACCAGAAGGATTAATCAGCATCCAACCCAATTATCTTTGTTTGATGGTTTTAGACTCAACTTCCTTCAGAGTTGGCAGGAATATTAAGAAGACTTAGGCTGCCCTGCATCAGTTAGGACATGCTTGAGGGCTCAATGAGAATGCTGATGTCTCCGCAGGGGCCTTATTGTACTCATGAGGTGTTTGGCTGGCACTCAAAAATTAAAGCTTAACTCTTTTTCTTGTTTTAGAGGTTTCCATTTAGCCAGAAGGTGAATCCTGACATCTTCTGAAGCTTTGTATGAGCTCAGCTCAGCGTAGGTAAGTGATCAGAACTTGTGGCTGAAAAGGACCAGTGGCGATAAGCTACCTCTTAACAGAGCCCTTTTCCAGGTAAAAGTGGAAACTTAGGGGTATACATGAGCCCCCTGTAGCGAGCACCTGTGTCAGGGTTTCTGGCTGCTGTGATCTCATGGTTACAGCTCAGAATTTCAACTGTAGGGCAGGTGCAATATGCTCATTACGCCGCTCTTCCCAAGAGAAAAAAGTTATATTTTCCCATAAGTTTACCAGTCTTGATCCTTGTTGGAGAAGGGATTTTAATCGACCCCCCTTGGGTTGGGACCATCTAGTACTAAAAAAAGGGATTTTAATCGAAAATTTATATAAAATTAGGCGTAGTAAAATAAAGGACATTATATTAGGTATACTGTTTTAAGAATAAAGTCTATTGAGGAGAGAACGCAATATTTAAACTGCTAAGGCTACTAAAGGAGGATAAGAGAATTTTGGGAATGCCCCAGAAAATACTAAGTGATGGCAACTTAATGCCTAGCTTAATGAAACTATTAACAATAATTGCAGATTCAATAATAAGAATTATAATGATAGGAAATTAAAGATTGATTATCCTCAGCTTTAGTCGCCAGTAATCACAGAGCTCAAAATACTATCAGGAGCATTTCTTAATAATTATAATATATTAAGCCTCTCAAATTAAGAATGAAGGCTATTAAGATTCATCCTTGATACTTAAAATGGACTAAACTTAAGTTAATGGGGAGCTTAATTTGCATTTTCCAATTTTTGAATATTAACGAGTAGCAACCCCCAGTAAGAAGCTTTAACCTGAAAAGGGCGATCCCTGACAGCATATGAAAGTGGGCATTTACGCCAGTGGTAAAAAACTACACCATGACAGAGCACAAGTGTCTCGCAGTGATATATGCTGAAAACAGTTTTGAGTGTATAAACATGGATAACTTCAAGGTTGTGATTGACAAATAATCTTTACACTATTACATAATCTTAAATGAAGAGGGGCGGCTGGCACAATGGGCTCTAAAACTGAAATCATATAATATCGAAATAAACCACCAAGCAGGCTCTGCACATCAAAATGCTTTTGGAACACCAAGATTATCTGCTATTCAAGTCATGTATCCTCAAGCAGATTCGCTGTTTCAATGTATTATTGAAGGTAATAATTAAGATGAACCCTGGAGATTAAAAGCATCTGAAAGAAAGCAATGGAGCTACTGAGATGAAGAGCGGAAAGCTGTACAAGTTAATTGATGGAAAAAGGTACTTATTCTTAACCATCAGATTGATCAGAAATTATATAAGCTGTGTACAAAGCCGTAGGACATAATGGCCCAAGAAAGACAGAAGGCCATCTACGCCAATGTTATTGCTAGGAATTATTCAAGTACACCATATCAGAATATCTAGCCTGTTGAATGAAATGTCAACTCCACAAGCCACACAAGAATGTGACAGGATAATAGTACGCCCTGGGTTAATTTGGCAGGCAGTATCAATAGACATGATGGATACCTTGAGTGTTAGTACTGGGGAGTAAAGCATATTATAGTATTAATAGACCATCTGACTAGATGGGTTGAGACTGAAGCCTTGAGCAGAGTAAATACTACAATCATTTCAAGATGTATACTTGACCAAGTAGTGGATCAAATGGATTCTTGCAAGTATAATTAAGTGATAATGGTGTTAACTTAAGTCTTATGTATTCCCAAGACACTATGAACTACTGGGATCAGAGGAGGGATGTCCTTTTCCTACCACCCAGAGATAAATGAAATGATAGAAAGAGTCAGTAGATCTCTGCCGGAAGACTTCAAAGATTAGTAGAGGGAAAACCTCCACTTGAGGATCTTATCTGAGTTCAGTTACCTTTCCATAGAATTTCAGTTATCATACTGCAACAAGGAAAAATGCTGCTCAAACTCTTATATGAAAAAGAGCCTCACAACCGCTGATTTTGTATTCAGCAGTGGAACCAGCTTTGGGATGAGCGCATAATAATACTTAACCTGACTGGCGAATAATTTGTTTGAATTGCAATCATAGGTATTCATCATGAAGGTGAAGAGAAAAATTAGATTAAAGAGGATGAATGGTTAAAATCATTAGAGCTTATAGAGTACTATGTAGGAGATAGGTTAGCTTATTGTGATACTCATGGTTTAAAAAGTTGAAACAAGTGGAAGCCCTATGATCAGATCCACTTAATATTATTGCTAAGATGGTGACAGATACTTATAAAATAAAGAACATCATGGATGGTTATCTAGTTAACAGGGTCCATACTAAATACGTAAAGTATTTGATACAATAAAAAAATATATAAGAATAGATAAAAGATAAAAAATATATAGAATTAAATTTAAAAAAGAAAAAATCATATAAAAAATAACTAATTAAAAAGAAGATTATCCCTGAGAAATAAAAATAAAAAAATATAAATAATATAAGTTCTTATTGCTGCAATCAAGAGAATCTTTTGGTGTTTCCAACCTCTGTTGTTAAGCGAGGAGAAGTGGGAATAATATGACAAGTGTAGCAATAATCTATGACAGAATTAAAGAGGACAGTGAGAGTTGGCAGAATCAGCTTGTGTTGAAACTGAATCCACCATAAAGAGGCACAAGAAAGGAGAGAAGAAGATTTGCTCTGATAGAAAAATGGAAAGCCTAGCCTGGGGGAGTACAGGAACCAAGTAATCGGTGAAGCTGACCAAGAACATCAATTAAATCACAAGGAGTTATAGAAACATAACGTGAGAGAATATAGGTGTTCCAACTCATATTTTCAGCGATAATGACTAAAATAGATTTTTCATGGCATAAGGCAATGGTAACTGCGCTCAAGTGAGGCAGCAGTGAGTAGGAAAAGAAGATAAATAGCCACTTTGCCAAGAGTGTCATGAGTTGCGTTAAAGTGGACAATTCTCATATACACTGAAGTCAAGTTTAACTTTTATGCCTTAATTGTGACCATGTCCCAAGTCAGCATTCATTCCCAACTTCCTACATTTTGCTGGATAATCTAGCAAGCAGAGAGTTGTGTTGGGATTTCAAGATGCCCACATTATTCATCTTCCCTTGATTTTATAGATATACCTGCTTATCTTCTGGGGATGAGGCCCCTTAGTGAATGTGGTAAGTTGTCATTTTGTATAATAACTATTGTTTGTTAAAAATCCTTAATGATTATTAACTAATACGCCATGATTTGGTTCCACCATATTACTAGTCTTTTTTCAAAGAGGATCTTCAACAATGTATCTACATATGGTTTAACTAATGATTAAATAATTTGCTATATAATTATAGTAGTTGATCAATTTTTACTTAGCAATACAAGAGTTTGTGATTAGTTGCTGAGGCATTGACAATGGATGTGGTAACAACTCACATATAACCTTTTAGGTAATGCGACCTGCTGTTAATGGGTAAAAAGATCCTTCACCTAAGAAGTATTTAGCCTATAAAGGTAATGCGCTAAGATTGATGAAAACGTTAGGTCACATTCTCTGATTTAAGAGAAGAGTTGTATTATAGTTAATGGCTAAATATGATTAGACAGAGGAGGAAGATTATCGTTGAGTGAAAATTCAGAGGTTAATCAATTAACAACAGCTGTTGGTTTATATTGAGTCACCAACAGAAAATTTAGGCGCCATATTCCCTATATATTATCTTAATTTTAAGTTAATAAATAGGTATTGAACTACTTTTCTTTCTCGTTGCAAACACTTTTGCAACCCATTCAATTCAAGACTAAATCCAGTTTGATAATCTCATAGAGGGGATTAGTCTGCGCCCATGTCTGGGAGCAGTTGGGCAAGCAAAGCAAGAGGAGCAGGTGGAAGGCCCACGGCCTCTAACATTCGAAAACGCCCCGGAGAATCTGGCAGAATAGAAAAAAATTTAAAAAATCTGGTGGTCACAATTTCCCCGGAGATACTCGCATGGCAAGCATGATGCAACCAGTACATCAATACGCCACATTCCCAGCCACTTTTGTCAGTGGTATTTTGGAGTCTGTGTGTATCTGGACATCCAAAAAATGGCCCTATGGGAAAAATTTTGTGAAGATGTACACAAAATTTTCCTGACCATGGTGTACGTTGCACCTCACTCCATGTCGCGCAGTTGGCTGGACCTAGGTTTTGAAAGCAAAATAGCAGCAGATGAGGCTGCAGCGGTGCGCGTAGTGGTTGACCTCCCCGAAGGGCAATGGGTCATTGAAACTAAATGCACCAGATGGATAAAATCAAACCAAATTTTCCTCATGTTTGACTTTTTGCCTACTATGGTAAAACATGACATTTTGGAGCAACACCTGAAAGATGGTCTCGCCATATATGGCGAAATACAATCTTTCAAAATGTAACGTTTCACGCTGATGCCACACCTGTGCACCGGCAAAGCCATCGCAGTTCTGACCCCATCTGAGGAGATTGCAAAGGACCTAACCCAGATCCCGCACTCCACCTTTATTGATATCACAGGGCACACCACCCACCCATTCCAGGTAACCGTGGACAGCGCGCCCCCATTTGCACCCACTGTGATGCATTTGGCCATAAGGCACACGCATGCCCCATTAAAGAGGGCGTTACATTCCAAGAGCACCCCTCGGTGGCCATGGCCAGCGGAGAGGTGCACTATGAACCAACAGCAAGCACCAAAGAGGCCTTCCCGTGGGGAGCACAAGGCTGCTACCTATTGGTAAAGCCCATCTCCCCACAGGAGCGGAAGAAGGCCAAGCAGGCCCATAGGACTGCGGCCAAGGAAGCGGCCAAGGTCACCACCACCATCCCACACTCACAACGCCAGGAGGACATGGAGACCTTCGCGGCGGAAGCAACTCAGGAATCCATCACCCAATCAGATTGGGAGGCCCAAGCTGAATGGGCCACTCAATCCGAGGATCCGATGGGAGATTCGATCTCACCCAATTGCTGCACCCAAGCCCCGGTTGAAACCGACTTGGGACCTATCACAACTGAAAAAAAAATTTTGCCCCACTCGACGGTGCACTGAACTTATCCACACCACAAAAAATTCGTCCGACGTTGGGAAAACAAAAAGCGAAGGCCAAAGCCAATGCGACTCTTTCCGCAAAAATTAACAAAAACCCCGATAGCGTTGCTGCTAATACCCGCGCTGCTGTGAAAGCCTGTGGGGACCTGGAAGAGGCTGGTGGGCCAGGGGGCCCACCCCCTTGCACCTAAGGTGCAATGGGGAAACCTTCACTCTAGGGATGCTGAATATCGCTGGACTCAAGGCCTCCCCATCCCGGGCTAGGAAACTGAGTTTTTTACAAAATAATTTACCTGTGGATATCCTGGCTATCCAGGAAACCCACTGTCCACGAGGTTCTGAGGATGCTTGGAAAACAATGCTCCTACCATCCCTATCCTTTTGGTCAAAGCACTGTGGGGTGCTAATTCGGAAAAACAATTTTTTCAAATTTACATCTTCAGAAACATTCCTAAATGACCGAGTGCTTGTTGTCACCTTCTCTTGGGCTGATGTTGCACACACAATTGTCAACATTTATGCCCCAAACGGTGCACAAGAGCATCAGGAATTTTTCTCGTCGGTCAAATCCCTCCTGCTACCCCCCAATTCTTTCCTAATTGGTGACATGAACTGTTGGCTAACCTCACCAACGGACTTGTGGCCACCCTCACCCCACGCCCCACAGGGTCACGTAGATCTACGCGTTCTAAAAGCCACCCTTGGGTTAATGGATGCACTGCCGCGACATGCCCCACTGCTCGAAAACATGATGCATCCCCACATCCACAACGGCCAATTAAGGTCCATGACCCGCATTGACCTTATTCTAGCACCGGCGAAATTCCAACCCCACATCTCCCACTTCAAAACAACGAAAATGGAATTCTCCGACCACCGACTGGTCTCGATAACATACCACTTACCCATCACAGTTGCAAAGGCCCCACATTGGTGCAAAATCCGCCCCCCAGAGCTTGCGTCGCCAGGATTTTCCACATGGGTGGAAGAGGCAACTTTGGCAAAATTGTTTGTTGCACCGTTTTGCGCGGACCCCATTTCCACATGGGCAACTTTCAAAAAAGACACCATCTGCCACTATCACCATCTCTCATCCAGATGCTCACGAGCCACATCAGCGGTTATATCGCGCGCACTGGCAGAATTGGCCCACTTGGAGTCCAACATTCCAGCCTCAGGATATAGCCCTGCATGGGGCCAGAAGTGGGTGGAGGCAGCAGCACACCTCAACGCACTTGAAAGGCAACACAAACATCGGGTTTGTGTCCAATACAGGGCCACACGTATCACTAAAGGTGACAAGTGCACCGCATACTTCTTCAAAATTTTTTGCACCATGCCAGAGCGTGGCCTGCACACCGGTGTGATGATCAGATAATTCTATCGTGGACACACTGGCCGAAGTGGCAATCAAAATGCAAAGATATTACTCCAAGTTATACTGAGCTGAACCAATTCAGCTGGCCGAAATGGCAGAATTTCTCGACAGAGCTCATATCCGCACCATTTTCCAATACCTGGAAATAATGAATTTATTTACCCCAAACAAATTATGGACTACCATTCGCGGTGTGCCAAACCAAAAATGCCCAGGCCCAGATGGCATTCCATATGAGTTCTACAAAAAATATTTTAAATACATATCCCCATTGCTGCTAGCCTCACTCAACCAAAGCCTGTTGGAAACGCGCCTCCTACCAGGAGGACATGAGGCTTTTACAGTCACACTCTTCAAGAAAGGGGATAGGCTAGACTTAGCCAACTGGCGCCCCATTTCTCTATCAAACACAGACACCAAAATTTTAACAAAAATCATGGCTAACCGTTTAGGGACTGTAGCATCTGCCACCATCTCTCCAGAACAATTCGGTTTCATCCCCAGAAGGTCGATTTGGGATAACGTGCACTCTATTGCTAATGTGTTCCAGTCCACAGCCTCTGGGGCACTTGTATTCTTGGACCAACAAAAGGCCTATGATAGAGTAAACTGGGAATACCTTAGGGCCTGCCTCCAACAATTCCGCCTACCTCCCCACTTCATTAACTGGGTGATGCTGCTCATGGAATCTGCAACAATGGCTGTGCGTGGCCCAGGTTTCCTAACGGATGTAGTCCATCCTCAAAGGGGCCTGCGACAAGGGGACCCCCTGAGCCCAATCTTATACAACTTCAGCCTTGACCCACTACTGCGAAATGTGAATGCCCAACTCACTGGAGTCCATGTGCCAGGCCAAACCCCAGTCAAGATGATGGCATTTGCAGATGATTGCGTGGTGGGGGTGTCTAATAATAAAGATGCACACGTGCTTGAAGCCCTCATCCAGGAATATTCCCGGGTAAGCAACGCGGCACTGAACGCCTCCAAAACCGAAATCATCCTCCTTGGTCGGTTTCAGAACTGCTGGGCCCCAGCAAGTAGTTCCCAACCCAGCCCAGCTGCTCGCCCAAGTCCACGCCTTACTAACTCAAAACACACCGCTCCACTGGTGCTCCCCTTGTGCCGCGACCTACCATAGGACCGGTACGCCATCTGGGCGTGTGGTTGGAGGCAGGAGGATACGCGTCAGCAGTAATGGAGGGCCATATACTGGACAACGTGACGAAGCGAATTGCCTCTCTCAGAGCCCACCCTACCACCCTCACTGGCAGGGTTGTTCTTGCCAACTCTATGCTCCTATCCAAAGTCTGGTTTGGAGCCCACGCCATCCCCTTCTCCCCAAGCTTCTTCAAATCCCTGTATGCTTTGCTACAAGGTTGGCTTTGGTCAGGCCGCCCTCCACCAGTACAGCTAGAGGTCATTTTTGGCCCTCATCATCATGGTGGCATGGGCCTACTTGACTTCTAAGCCCATGCCGCCAAGATCCTAGGCACCTGGATTGCGGCCGTCACTGCTCCTACACTCCCATCCCAACACTGGTCCCGTGTGGCCCGCTCCAACTTCTCCCGAGCCTTGGGCCTCAACAACCCATTAAACCCCCACTCCCTGATGAAATACCTTTCATCACACACATCAGCCACAGGTCCTCACGGGACAAAAACCCACTACAAACGAATCCTACTCTCCATGCGAAGCGCAGAGTGGAGAATTCGTATTAGTGGACATACAACCCAAAGAGGCCGCCCCTCTCCTCAGTTCACACAAGAGGTACAGGGGCTACCCATCCATGATGGCGTGATCCCCATTCGACCCCAAGTCCTATCCAGGGTGGACTACCTGGACATGATGGACATCCCTTATTCCACTGAGACCCAAAAGACTATCTGGAAATACGCACACCATCCTCTGTTGCAGCTTCAAGTCCGTTCCCATGTGTGGCGCTGCCTGAGGCGGGTGTATCGTACAGCTGAGCGCTCTAGTGCTTTACACTCATCCTGTGTCGTGTGTGGCCAGTATGGAACGCTGTTTCACCGCCTGGAGAAGTGCCCCACCTCTAAAGTAATATGGCGCGAAGTCCAACGTCTGCTAGGCCAGTATCAAACACATCCCTTCAGTCTGTCAAGATATATGTTTGCTTCATCAATGGCCTCCCCCTCCCACCCTCCCTTCGTGCTCTGGTGGTTGCAATCGCCATGTGGACTATCCACACGATTGTCTTGGATGCCATCGCCGGATCCATCCCCACCCTCCCTGAAGCTGTCCACAGATTCCGGTCTCATTTGGTGGATCACTTTCAAGCGTAGATGTTTGGATATCTCCCACCACGTCGCTGGCAGCTGGTCTCCTCCTGGTTCCCAGTCTGGTTCATCAAATCAGACCCCTTCCTCCACACGTGCTCAATAGTGGCTACGCCCCCTACACACGTTCCCTCCCCTTCCCATAAGTGGCGTTCCCGCTGGCAACAAGAGATAGCATCGCTTCTCTGGGGTGCCTCACCTGGTACTGAGTTTTGTCTCGTCTGAGTCATATTCGGAAGTGTCTGTCCCATGGTCGGCCTTCCCCGCAATAAATTGAAAATTTAAATAGGTATTGAAGAATTAAGTATTAAGCACGTTTTAAATTTGTGTAATTTAACACTTGGGATTAAAGTTAAAGGATCAGATATCCTTAGGCTGGATAATGCTATCAAGTTTATAAGAAGCTCAAGCATGAAGAGAGGAAGGGAGAAGTTCCCTTAAGAACTTCTGAACCTATTGGTTGTAGGTTAAGTTCTGTTGAAAATAAGAAGTTTATTGGACAAGTTGTTGCCAACTCTAGAGGAAAAGTTAAAGATTTTAGATTTTCCTTTTCCACTGGATAGACTCATGATACCTTACAGTGTGTTGAAGGAAAGTTGCAGTACTTTCCTAAGGAGAAACCTGATCAGAAGATGTGTTTGGTTTGGAAATTCAGCTGAATATAGTCTTCATAATAGTATAACCTACCACATATATTATCAAGTTATATATATCAGCTGATACTGGTTGCAAATATCAGAACCTGTGCAGTAGACTTAAGAGTTACAGAGCGTAACCTCAGCTGAAAGGTCACATTTGGTCCTCTCACCGGGGGTTATTGGGTAATACCATGCTCAAAAGTTTACAGGTAATCATTTCATTGAAAATTTAAATTTCTACTAAAAGTCTGCCTTGATAGTAATCCAGTATAGGATTTTACTTTTTCAAGATTGCTTTAAACCATTTATGTTATAAGAAAATAAAAGAACAACGAGAATTCTTCTGCTTTTATAATTCATACTCCATATTGACAATGCTGTCATGAGTCTTCTTCAATTTTATTAATATTTTATGAACTTCAAATTCATCTTTAACAACTGGTTGTACACATTTGATCAAAAAATTAGTTATATTTTTTACTATTTTTCAGATTGTGTTTAATGCAGCTGTGCTAAGTGAATTTGTTGTTGTTGGAAATCCACTTCTCCTTATGTATGCAAGTCTTCTATGAAATCATTATCTAAAATGGATAGAAATGTAGTCAATGGTATAATAAATATATTTAGATCCTTTTACTTTCTTTTATTTGAGTGTAAGTTCTCCAATTATTGACCTCAATCACAAATGCTCTACAATGCAATTCATATTTTAATCCTATTGGTCCACTAGAATGTGAGTCTGTGAAAAAGAACTTGTCATCATAATTCATAACTCCATAAGAATATACAGCCGCTATCAGAAGCCAGCACTATGAGTTTCTAATAGCTGCAACAAAGCTTCACAAACCATAGGTCCATCATTTCATCAAATTGTAAAAATTTGTAGGCTTCCGAGTAGAATTAGGGTTTCTCCATATTATATGAAGTGTGATATTTTATAATTAAATCATGCTTGATGACATCAAAGTTACAAGTCAATAAGTAGCTTTTTTGTGGGGTAAAAATTCTCTTGTTGCTTAATGAGAGTGCAAATTGTTGTACACATATTGTTGCCTTCAATCATATTCCTACCCAAGGAATTAGTAGTTATTGAACTCAGTGAGATAACAGAAGCCTTAACAATGTTTGCAAACACCATTGCAGAGAATTAAACTCCTGGCTACAGTGATCTGAATTTTCCATATCACCTTAATGCCATGATGCTTTCTAAAATTCTTAAAATTTAATTAATTGAGAGATAAAAACTTGTTTTTTGTTACTCATCGTGGACTTTTAGTGGCTTTTTTATAATTGTATAACTATTTTTTATAAATGATCACTCATTAAGTAGATTGTTTTAATTTATTGTGAAATAACAGTATAGTGTGTTGCTATCAGATATATTTGAGGAAGGCTGAACATGGGACTGAAACTTCTGATATATAACAATAATTGAGCACTAAGATAGGCAAGAGGCACCCCTGAAGAGCTAAAGCTCCCTCCTGTTGCCAGAGAGAACGCCAATGGGAAAAAGATAAGTATTGTGAGAAGAGGCTATCTCCATTACTGAGCACATATGAAAGAAAGGGTCTGAGGTAAGAAACCATACCAAAAACATGATAAAACCAACCGTAGTTGGTGGATGGCCTTTGGCCAACCAACCAGGTTTGGAACTTATCCGTAAGGTGCAAATGGAAGCGACGCACAGCTTTCCAGATAGTGGGAGTAGAGCACAAAATGGCGTCAAGGAAGACCGTGTTTATAGTCCTCATTGCAACTTCCACAACTAAGGCGTGGAGGGAAGGGTGTATGGTGGAAGTCAAGAAAAAGGAGAAGATATCCTTAAGCAGGCTGAAGGTATTTGTTTGCTTCTTTCAAAAGAGATAATGAACCTCGCTAGATCTCTTGTGAAGGTGGACACTCTTCTAAGCGCTGTACAAAAGTCCCATATTGGTCACACAAACACACAAAGAATGTGAAGCGTTGGATCTCTTTGCCATATTGTATAATCGCTTTAGGCAGTGCCACACATGGGAACAAACCTTTGGCTGTAAAAGAGGGTGGTGGGTGTACTTACAGATATCTTACTGGGTTTCTAAGGAGTATTTAATGTCCAACAAGTCCAGGTTGTCCACTCAGGCCATGGTAGAGGGACAACTAGGTACAGATTTGTTCAGAACAGCCTGCCCATGGACTTCCTGTTTAAGGTGATAAGTAGGGAGACCCCTCTGCAAAGTATGGCCGCTGACGCTGATTCTCCATTCTACACGCTGCATATTAAGAAGTGTTATAATATCAGCTATATAATTGAAATACGCCGCAGGAGTTGCAAAGAATTGATCCCACTGAGCAACAGATGAATGATATGAATTTGTTGGTCTGCAAATTAAACTTAACAAACTTTATGTCATAGGAGGTAAATCACCTCAAACACTATATTATTTAGTATATTACAACCATTGTACTCTTTATGTTTGCACTTCCTTCTTCTTCCTAACTACTCTCTAATAACGTTCTCCTCCAAAAAAGACCCCCATCTTGTCTTCTCATCCAACCCATATCTTCGTTGTTTTGGTCAATTATGACCTTTCTGCTTAGCTATTAATCATTTGGCGGAACTTGTCTAGTTTCACCTCGTTCACTAAGTGTTGGATATTTTGCTTATATTCCCAGCCAACTTGATTACCAGGGGTTGCCTTGGTATAATTACCTATACCTAAGTAAAAGGATATCAGTTGACCCTGATTTTGGGGTAAAAATGTTTGGGGGATTTTAGGTAATTTGCCTGGACCAGATCCATCAGGGATTAATCTAGGTGTATGCTTAAGACCTTACCAGGCAGAGTTGCTGACAAAATAGGAGCATCTGATAGTTGATTAATGATTAACTATCAGGTGTAGCAATTGGGATTTTTCAGGTTTCATAACCAACTGATTGGGAATTTAAGGATCAAGTTGTGAGGCGAGTGATGTCGCCTGAGACTAGTGAACTGATCATTTGGTTTGTGATCTGCCTTTATGCGTAACAAGTTCTATTACCTAAGCAGGTCACTTGCCAAATATGGTTGGTTCTCCTGGATTGAGTGGAAAACATTAGGGACACAATTACCGACTTTTTCCATTTTAGATCTCAAGGATGTCCAATGATGGATTCCTAGCAAAAATGTGGAAAACCATCGCTGATGAGACAATGATGGGGAAAAAATGAAAAAGGCTGCCATTTCATAAAAGAGGTGCCATCTGAGAGTTGAGCGCCAAATTTACACTATGAATTCCCCTAGAAATTCACTTATAAACACTTTTACCAGTAATTAAGTAATCGCCAGGATTTGTTAGTAGTTCTATTCTTCTTCAAGGAAAATATTGCTGTGTGCTTTAATCAGAGACTCTTTAGGATAAAGATTATGGATCTGAGCATGGATCCATAGCTGAAAAGCTGAGCTAAGACAGGAATTGCTGCCAACTGTGTGTAGCCAGAGAGAAGCCATAAATGAGGATATGAGCATTGTTCAATTTAGGCGATATAAGGGAACAATCCCTATTGAGGACATTTTAAGTATTTCAATAGGAATATTGTTCAAGTTTTGGACCCAATACTAGTGCTTTAGATAACTATGGATAATAGTCTTCATACCACTATCAATCAATTATATATTATTATCAGATAACATGGAGAATAGCACAACACCAAACCTGTGCAGTTAATCAATTAAGGGGCTATCAGCCGTTAACAGTTAATAAAACCCTTAAACTTTAACAATTGATGCTCACTACAGGGGAGTAGTTGAATAGAAGATACTAAGACTTGATGTCATATAAGAAGAAGTAGAATATGTTCCAATTTTGGTAATGAGTTACTAGAGAAACTAACGTCATTGGAAAAGAAAAAAAGGAAAAATTAGTCTAAGAAGTTTCATTATTAATAATGGAACATGAAGTGGATTACGTTTAATTGCTTTCATTCATCTCAGACGTGGAGCAACTAGTTAAGCAAACAGAAGAATTGAAGAATTGGACATGTGAATGTGACTCTTATATGACAAATGATGCCAAAAAATCTACTCAAGATTTGGGAAAATGACTTTCAGCCTTGATATGGAACTGTCTAGTTTTTCAAGAAAACCTATTCCACCAGATATCAACTTTAATGATATTTTTCATCAGGGCAACTCAGGTTGAAATTGGGTGCTCTTGAAATAGCCCCAAGGTCATTAGTGCCAACTTGGGTTAAAATTGGATTCATTTGAAAATACTCCTGAGGATTAGCAGGGCCAACTTAGGTTGTAATTGGGTCTACTTGAATTAGTTCTGAGGAGTCATGTATTAGATGAGACAATAGATGATTTTTTTGTAAGTTAATACAGAAAATTAATCAATTTAGAGTATTGGATTACACTACCAATGAAGAGTTGAGATTAAAACAGGAAACAATTGATCCAAAATAGTGGAGAGAATTGTTTGACCAAAAATATTCAATCAATGAGGCAGAAATTGCTGGAGATGAGAAATCAATTTAAGACGGAATTAGATTAAGCTAAAGAGGCTAGATCAATCTGTATGATTAGGGATCATTTCCAGATCCACCAATGAATTTATATAAAACGTTTTGGATGAAAATGGTTGCAAAATTCATTTTATAAGAGAAAAACAATAAGAACAATCAAATGTAACTGTTGACTAATGAGGAAATCACAGATTTTGTAAGATACGAAAACTCAAGCATCAGTCGCCAAAATATGAGTTGAATTTAGGACCTGTTGGATGAATGACAAGTCAGGATTAGAGGCCTAATGAATGGAAACATTTACTAGTATTGCCAAAGTTGGCAAGTGTTGCCTATACGTGAAGAAGTAGCACTGCTGGTCATATATTGAAGAAGGTTAATACTAAAAAACTGAAAGTATAGGATCTAAAAGAAAATAATTATAATATTTCCAGAGGACCACTAAAGCATTAAAAAGGTCATCTCATAAGATTTTTTTCAAGTCCAAAAAAGGACATATGAACCAGTTTAGATGGTTAAATCTTAAGAGAATAAGATTTTGAACCATGAAAACGGGCAGGTCAGAGTATACCTATTAACCAGTTTGGATGAAGGGGAAAAGAATGACCTTTGAACCTAATTGTAGGTTATACGTCCCATTGCAAAGAAATACAAATAAATAGATAAAATATATATATAAAATATTACATTAAAATTTTTTGGTATATTATTTTTGGATCTATTTTTGAGATGTGATTACTAACAGGGTAACTAAAAATAGATCTATTCGTCAATCAAGAGTAACATGTTGATCAAACAGACAGATAGCAGGAGGAGGCGCTCAATTTATTTGATAAGTATTGGGAAGTATTTTCCCAGGATGACCACAGTTTGTGATGTGCAAGAGATGTATCCACAAGGTTGATACTGGTTAAAATTTGCCAATCAGACTGAGACTGATTCAATGATCAAAGGCAGCTGAAGAAGTAATAGAGGACTAAATTAGCAAGATAATGAAGCATGTGCTTCTAGTTTCATCATTAAGTCCCTGGAGAAGCCCTATCCTTATCATGAAGAAGAAGGATTTATATAATTGGGTGTGACAAATTATCAGAACCTGAATAAAATTATGAAGAAGGATTTGTAACCACTACCAAGAATTGGTGATACTTTAGATTAATTGAAAAAAGAAAAGTATTTCTTCACTATGGATCTATTATTGGGATATATACAAATCGATTTGCCAAGATAAGACCAAGAGAAATACACAATTATCACCGCGCAGGGGCTTTAACAACTGATGAGGATGCCATAGATTCTGTACAATGCGCCTGCAACAATCAAGAGGGCCATGGACGCCAATCTAAATGATTTGAAGTTGTCATGCGTCCTGGTGTACTTGGACAATATAAATGTATTCAGTAAGACATTTACTGACCATTTGCATCACTAGGGAAGTTTTCAAATGACTATCCATGGCCAACCTGAAGATTAAGCTGAGGAAGTGCCACTTCTTCAAGGAAGGGTTAGAATATCTGGGATAAGTAAACAACTCTAGTGGACTGCAGCCACAAGCCCAGGAGAATGAAGCCATAGTGATAATGGCTGTTTGTAAAAATTTACTTGAGTGTTATTATCAGTAAACAACCACAATAATTTATCTACTGAACAGGTTCAGTTTCTTGCGCACTTCGTCTGCGTTGTATAGCATATTGGATTATTGGTTGATAATAGTATGACGACTATTATCTTTAGTTGAGTGTGAAAGTTTTATATCTTGACCCAACGCTCAGCCAGTATTCCCAATTGAAAAACTTAAGATGTCATGATCTAGGGATTCATTCCCTCGTTCTGTCCAACACAATCTTCTCTGAGATCCCCTGGTGACAGTCTCTTTGGTCCAACATTTAGTCAGCAGCAATCCCCAATTGTTTCTTCTTATTCTCTAGATCCCCTCTCAGATCTTTACTCTTTTCCTTAAGAGGCTCCCAATTATCGCACACAGCAATAATACCCTTGAGAAGAATAGAACATCGGAAAGCTGATGATAGTTTACTACTTAAACCATATACTGTATGAAAATTATATTGATAAACTACTGATTTATTATCTGTTTTAAGATCTAATTATCTGTTTTTTATTATAAGTGTTTTCTAAGGAATTTATAGTTGGGATTCAGTCATCTAACTCTCAGTTGATACCTCTTTGATGAAATGGCAGCCAATGCCATTGAATCACCCAACCTCATCTTGGCTGCGATGGTCTTCCTCATCCTGACTAGAATTCTGTCATTGGACATCTTTGAGACCTAAACGGAAAGAGTCAGATAATGTGTCCCTAACGTTTTTCTCTAGATTTAAGCAAACTAACCATATTTGGCTAGTGACCTGCTTAAGTAATGGGACCTATTACCAAATAAGGCAGGTCACACACCAACTGATCAGTTCACTAGTTGCAGGCGGCATCACTTGCTTCACAACTTGCTATTCATTCCCAATCAGTTGGTGATGAAACCTGACTGATCCCAATCAATACACCTGATAGCTAATCACTATCAGATGCCCCTATTTCATTGGCACTCTGCCTGATGAGATCTTAAGTATTGATCTGGATTGATCCCTGATGGATACGACCAGGAGGATATCCAAAATCCCCCCAAATGTAGTTACTTTAAAATTTGGGCCAACCAATTTCCAAATCAATTTGCCTTAGGGAATTATCCCCTGCGATTCCTGGTAATCTAGCAGGCTGAGATTATGGGCAAAAATACCAACACATCCCCCCTCTTGCCTAGATTTCCAGCGAGAAAAAGACTGTGGCATGAGAACACCGCTTTGGACACTTGGTCAAATACTATATTGGCTCAAGCGTAATATGGTCGTCAATACTTATTGCTACTATGGGATGACCTTTGGCATAGGGCGCTCTTCCTCTTCCTCCTCACTACTGCCTACTCAGAGCAAGGTCCCCATAATCTACTTTCATTCCAGGCTGATAGATTTACTTGTAATGATATTAGTCCTGGGATCCGGTTTTCCCCATCAGGGCATATGACAGATGGTCATATTCAGGATTCTTGGTCTGGCATTCTTGATTTCCTGATTTTCTCCTCAAAACTGAGTCCTTGATAGTTAAAACTGCCAGTTTTCTATGGTTCAGAGGTCCTTATTTCAGATTTAACCATCTAGATTGGTTCAGAGGTCTTTTTTTCAGACTTGATTTAATCATCAGGACATTACTAACTTAATGGTTCATCTGTCCTTCAGGAACTCTTTTAATCTATTAATCAATCCATCACTTCAGATACTTAGCATAGACTCGATTCACAACTCATCCATCCAAGAGATTCTTGTTTGATTAGGCATCTGTTGCTGTCTTGCCAATAACTTCAAACAGACCTGACCATAATGCATCTAGTTTTTCTTCTTCCAAAACCATGCATGTCGCAATAGGCAACTCTTTAGCCTATTTGCTATTCTGCAAAGGCCAGTCAATTCTTATTGTCCATCAATTTTGCTCATATCCTTTTCTTCAATGTAGTATCAAATGCTCGCAATTGCATCTCGATCAGGATAAATGTCAGTTGGTTATAGTACTGCTCAGCACTCATCCCTGATGTTGGTTCCACCACCAAATATAAAATCAGTGGCAACGCGGCCTTTCTCCCGTACAACAACTCAAATGGCTTTTTTGCCATCGCTGTATGAGGGCTGATATTGTAAGCAAACGTCACCAACCTCAGGTACGTTCCCCACATGGAAGTTCTCCCTGCAACCAGCTTCATCAGCATCATGGCCAGCGTTCCATTCACTCATTCTACCACCCCACTCATCTCTGGACGGTAGGGTACTGACACGACTCCTCAGATCCCCATTATCTCATTCAATTGTGGGATCACATGAGACATGAATTTTGTCCCATTATTGCTAAGCAGGACCTGTGGACATCCATATCAATAAACTACTTGCTCCAGGATGAATCTCACAGTGCTGGTATCGTCTACTTTTGTTAGGGCCTTCATCTTGACCCATCTCATTAGATGGTCAATGGCAACTATAATGTACTTGACACCCCCTGTGCTCATTGTCAGCGGTCCCATTATGTCAATGGACACCATATGCCAGGCAAATCTAAGGCGTACTAGTCAGTATCCAGTTGTATCCTTATGTGGCTTATGCAGCTGGAACTCCACAAAACAAGCTAGATAATCTGCAACATCGTAGTTGATAGACTCCCAGTAGTACTAGAGAATATGATTGGTAATTTTTCTCAGTCCTCCATGCCTGACAACCTTAGAAATGGCCTGAATGATAGCTGTTCTTTTGATGGCTTCAGGAATAATAACTGCTTCCCATTAATTGTCTTAAACACTTGTCCATTCATGGTCTCAGTTTTTTCCATCGCTTTCTAAAGTGCACCTTGGATTTCTCAGGGCTCGTTCCCAATTTCTTCATTGACCATTCTCTGGAATAGCTCACCCACCTGCGGGTATACTAACTGGACCAGTGGTAACTATGAAAAGCCATCTAAATTCTGGTGAGAAGCCCCTGCTCTGTGGACAATCTCAGAATCATAAGACTGTAGCTTAAGTGCCCTTGGGCTAGTCGTCCTTCTGGCTCTCTCAAATTGTGGAGCTAACACAACAAAGAGTGGTCCGTCACCACTTTAAAGTGTGTTCCATGGATGTACACCTGAAACTGCTTACATGCATAAATGACCTTAAAACATTCACAATCAGTTACAGTGTAGTTCCTCTCAGCGGCTGAGAGTGTCCAGCTCACTTATAACAGCAGATGTTTGTCCCAAGTTTGTCCACTTAGCTTAGTATGGCTGATCGCCATCAACAAAGCATCAGTTTGTATAATATACTCTCAATGGAAATTCGGATATTCTTTAATTGGAGAATCTACTAAAAACTGGTGTAGCACATAGTATGATTCCTGGGCTTCTTCATTCCATACAAATCCTTTTTTCAGATCCTTCAATAGATGGAATAAGGGCTTGGCTATTTGGGTGAAGTCCAAAATAAATCTTCTGTATTATCTGAACATCCCAAGGAATACTTGAATGTCTCAAAAACTCTTTTGCACAACCATCCATTCTATGGCCTCAATCTTCTGGGCTTGTGGCTGCAAGCCAATAGAGTTGATCACGAATCCCATATATTCCAACTCTATTTTGAAAAAGTGACACTTCATTGGCTTAATCTTCAGTTTAGCCGCTGACAATCGCTTGATACTTCTTTCAAGTGGTCTAGGTGATCAAAAAATGTCCTACTGAACACATTGATATCATCCAAATTACCAGGATGTATGACAACTTCGAGTCGCTCATTATAGCGTCCATGGCCCTCTGAAACGTTGCAGGCGCATTACATAGACCCTGGGGCATCCTCGTCAGTTGTTATAGCCCCTGCGCGGTAATAATCATATATTTTTCCTGGTCCTTTTTTAGCAAGTCGATGTTTTCAATGTACTGAGATCAGATCCATTGTGGAGAAATATTTCGCTTCTCCCAATTGGTCTAGTGCATCATTAATTCTTGGTAGGGGATATGAATCCTTCTTCATAATTTATTCAGCTTTCAGTAGTTGTCACCAACCAGTTGGAGTCAACCTTCTAATTCACAATCAGAATTGGACTTGCCCAGGGACTTGACAACGGAACTAAGAGCCCATGCTTCACTATTTGCTGATTTCATCTCCACTACCTCTTTAGCTGCTTTTGATCATCATATCGGTCTCACCCTGATCAGCAAAATTTCCCCAGTGTCAAACTTGTGGATCACATCTTTTGAGCATCCCAAATAATGGTCATCCTGAGGGAATAATTCCTGATACTCTTGAAATAATTTGAGCACTTCCCCTTGTTGGCCATCCAACAGAGCAGCGATTTGCTCTTAATCAACTAATAGGTTGATACTCTTGGTTACCCTGGCTGTTAATCCCATCTCATCAAGAGTCCCAAAGTTGTGGAATCTCCTCAATTCAGCCATTGAGTTCAGATGAAAAAAGCAATGATCTGATTCTTCCTGATCTTCATGAGTTTTTCACTTGAATTTACCAGGAGAACTCGAATTTTTACATGGTCCAGCATTATTATTCCATGAGCCACACAAGGCTCCACTCTGGATTTCAATCAGGGGCTTTTGACCTCCCCATACAACAGCTCAGGTATCTCAAATGTCAACCCCTTGTCAACTATCATCTGTGATCCTGGAAATATGGTCTTCTCATTCTTGATCCTCGGTGAAACTCCCAGATTCTCTAAGATATCCGCTGGCATACTCGTCACTTCCTACCAACTAATTGGTATCAAATTGGGACAATGCCGTCATTGTATATTAATTGATGAAGTTGTTTCTCCTATTCAGCGGAGCTTCACCATCCTTCTGATATATAATGATAAATCTGACCCAATATGGCCAGCATATTATCCTCAAAGTTACATTTAACTCCATACTTATATATAAATTCCGTTATAATCAGAAAGTCATAGTTTTGGTTGGCCAAAACTACTGGTGGCGCAGATACCACCAACGACCTGAATCATAGTGGCAAAGCACTATACACTCCACAGGAGAAGTGGTGTTCAACCCAGCTGTCCTGTACTCCTTCTTATGTTCCAAGTTCGGCGAGATCTTTATCCTCTTTACCAGCTTGGTCACAACAATGTTGATGGGCACTCCACTGTCAACAATCGCCCTCACCTGCACTCAATTCACTTGTATGTCTATTTTCATACACTTAGAGTATTATAATATAGTACTTACTGAGTAAATACGGCGTTATTAGCCAAATAGAGAGTGTGAATAATTTCTGCCAATAAATCAGGAAATGATTCCTTTATCGCGGTGAGAGGTATCAAAAAATTGGCCTCTCTTATTGGACTTCAGATAATTCTTTGGGATTTTCAGTGGTTCAAATCTTGTTCGCCAGTTGTTGGGCATACGGCCAGGCAACTTCCTTGATTACCTCAGGGTCGATTCTCTTCGCCACAGCTATGGTCATGGCATTTACATCCAAATTGACATCTTGATATACCTGATCCTGTACGTCATTGTCCACAAGCAGATCACTGTTATTAATTTCCTTGGTCATGATTTATGGAGGAACAGGCTTCTCCGCAGCTCTAGAATGTTCCCCACCCTGGCCACAGGCCCTTTTCCCAATTCCTTGGTAGTTACTGACTCTTTTGCCTGGTTCACTTTGATTTGATCCTTTGGCTTATTACAGTGCACGGCGAAATTTTCTTTCCCACCACATTGGTAGCAGACCTTTTCCTTCTTATTTAACCGTCTGGATTCTTTGGGCTTATTCCACAGCATGGTTTTGTTGGTCGTCTCCTTAGCTCCTTTGTTTCCCTTCATGGGATTCAGATTGCGCACTGAATTGGATTTGAAGCTTCTATTTGGTGCATCAAATGTCGCTCCCAAAATCTTTAAATTATCTACCATTTATAAGGTAGTTATTTCAGTTGCAAACATGGAAGACATCATGTGATGCAAATCACAATAGGGCCAAAGGGATGCTTGGAAAGCAATTCTGGCATTGAAGTCATCCATTACTTTCACTCCAACCAGGATCTGTGACCCTGGTAAAACAGATCTGTGAAGCTTGCTAGAGACTCATCTTTATGGGACTGGACTCCCATAAAATCCTGTTTGCACTTCAACATACACATCAGATTCCTGAATTCTTTCATGATGACCGCCTTTGCCTCTGCATATGACCAGCTGTCCTCCTTCAGGTGAGGTAACACTATGTCATGACAGTTGGTGTTTAGGCAATTCATGACCATCAACACCTTTTGATGATCCCCGTAGCCATACATGTTCATATTAAACAGTCAGAAAAATCTGGGGTGTTATTATGATAGAACATTGGTAATTTTGGAATTGCTTTAAATTCCTCCATTTTATCTCTAGCCGGTTCTCTAGGTTTGGCCAACTGGCTCACTTGAGGAGTAACTTCAAACGTCATCTCCTAAATGGCAGCAAAAATGGGTGCATGTTCCTTGGGGTAATCAACTTCCCATTTATCATGTGAGGACTTCTTTCTTTGGCATTGATTGCTGTATCTGGCTCACAACTTCATTTGTGAGTTTTAAGTTCCTCCTCCTGTTTGATCAGTCGCTCTATATCCATGCTGAATTTTCTTAAATCAACATGATCCACTTCTCACTCTGTTTTTAGATATAATACCTCTCGAATGAGGTCCCTCTCTTTATTTTTCTACAAAGTTACTTTCCTAATTAACTCATTTCTGAAACTTGCAACATTATTGATCCCTTCCTCCATCTTGGCGACTCATTCTTCAAGGCAGCAAATTCTTGATAATCTGCTGAGTTTAGGGCATTCTGATTCACAGTGGCTAAATCCATCCACAATTGGCATAACTCGTCTTTGTATGACATTCTTAAGAAATTCTTTAACTCAATTACTCCCCTGTAGTGTGCACAACTTGAGAATTTACTGAAGGGTAATTATTGGCAAAAATCCCAGTATTCTCTACTGCACAGGTTCAGTTCCTTGTGCACTTCCTCCACTTTGTACAGTATGTTGGATTATTGGATGATATTAATATGATGAATATTATCCATAGCTGAGTGTGAATTCTTATATATTGGCCCAACTCTTGGCCAGTATTCCTGATTTAAATACTTGTGATGTTGTGATCTAGGGATCCATTCCCTTGTTTGTCCAACCCAATCTTCTCTGAGGTTCCCTGGTGACAGTTTTTTTGGTCTAACACACAGTTGGCAGCAATCCCCAATTGTTTCTCCTTCTTCTCTAGATCCCCGCTCAGATTTTTACTCTTTTCCTTAAGAGTCTCCCAATAATCGCATATAGCAATAATATCATTGAGGATATAAGACAATGGAAAGCTGATGATAGTTTACTACTTAAACTATATACTGGATGAAAACTATATTGATAAACTACTGGTGTATTATCTGTTTTATGATCTAATTATCTGGTTTTTATTATAAGTGAATTCTTGTGAATTTATAGTGGAGATTCGGTCATCTAACCCTCAGTTGACACCTCTTTAATGAAATGGCAGCCGTTGCCATTGAATCACCCATCCTCATCTTAGCAGCGATGATCTTCCACATCCTGGCAAGGATTCTGTCATTGGACATCCTTAAGACCTAATTGGAAAGAGTCAGAAAACGTTTCCCTAACATTTTCCTCTCAAGCCAAGGAAATCAACCATATTTGGCTAGCGACCTGCTTAGGTAATGGGACTTGTTATTAATTAAGTCAGGTTATGCATTAGCTGATCAATTCATTAGTGGCAGGCGGCATCACTCGCCTTGCAACTTGCTATTCATTCCCAGTCAGTCTGTGATGAAACCTGACTGATCCCAATAGGTACACTGGATAGTTGATCACTAACAGATGCTACTATTTCGTCAGCAACTCCAACCAATGAGATCTTAAGCATTATCTAGATCGATCCCCAATAGATACAACCAGGCGATTATCCCAAAATCTACTAAATCTAGTTACTCTGAAAAGTGGGCAACCGATTTCCAAATCACTTCACATTAGGGAATTATTCCCTAGTGATTCCTGGTAATCTAGCAGGCTGAGAATATGGGCAAAAATACCAACACTGTGCCAAAGAGTGTCTGAGGTATTCATTTTTTCTTGGAATGGTCAGATACTATAGAAAATTCATTTTGGGATTTTTCAAGGATTACTTAGCCCCTCTTACATTTGTTGAAGCATCCAAAAAAGAATTCATTTGGAGTGAGGAGGCCCAGAGGTCCTTAAATGAGTTACTTTAATATTTAATATAATATCCAATAATAAAATATCCAAATTTTATTGAGAATTAATAATACAAACTGATCTTTTGTTGACGGTAATCAGCGCCATATTGATCCAAGTAGATGAACTTGGGATAACCATCTGTTGGCATATGTGAGACGGACACTCTCAGCCACTGATAGGAATTACACTGTGAATGAGTGTGAATGCCATAAAGTCAAATATGCCTGTAAACAGTTTTGGGTGTAAACCAATGGATGCACTTCAAAGTGGTGATGGACCACTGCTCGTTGCGTTAACTACACATTTTATGAGAGCCAGAAGGATGACTGTCCTGATGGGAACTAAAGCTACAGTCTTATAATTATGAGATAGTCTACCGAGCTGGGGCTTCCTATCAAAATGTGGATGGCCTATTGTAGTTACTAATGGTCCAGGTGGTATCTCAGCAAGCATATGAGCAATTTCAGAAAAAGGTTGATGGAGAAAATGGGAACAATCCCCAAGAAAATAAAGGTGCACTTAGAAAAGCGAGGGAAAGCACTGAGACCATGGATGAACAAGTTTTCAAGAAGATAAATGGGAATCATTAAATACTCCTAAAGCTGTTGGAACAAGTGGATATTGTTCAAGCTGCTCATAGGTAGTCAGGAATGGAAGCCTGAGAAAAATGACTGACCATATCCGCCAGTATTACTACTTGGAGTACATCAACTACAATGTTACAGACTATCTGGATTGTTGTGTGGAGTACAAGTTGCACTTTCCGCACAAGAAAATTACTGAATACTGATTGGTCCGCCCTGGATTTGCTTGGAATACGGTATCCATTGACATATTAGACCACTGACAATGAGCACAGGGGGGTCAGTACATTATTGTTGCAGTTGACCATCTGATGAGATGAGTCAAGATGAAGGCCCTGGTGAAAGTAAATGCTATCAGCACTGCAATGTTTATCCTTGATCAAGTAGAATACTGACATTCATGCCTGCAGGTCCTGCTGAGTGACAATGGAATGAATTTCACATCTCATGTGATCCTGCAATTAGATGAGATAATGCAGTTGGGAGGAGTCGTGTATTACCCTACCAGATGGTGAAAAACGGAAAAGGTAGAATAAGTCAATAGGATGCTGGTTGCAATGCTGAGGAGCTGGTAGCAGGAAAAACTTCTGTGTGGGGAATGTACTTAAGTTTGGTGACATTCGCCTACAACATAAGTCATAATATAATAACAGGAAAAACGCCATTTGAGCTGCTATATGGATGGTAGGCCGCGTTGCCACCAATTTATATTTAGTGGTGGAACCAACATTGTGGATGAGTGCCAAGCAGTACCTGAATTGATTAATGAATATCCTGATCAAAGTGCAATTGCAATCATTTGAAATGACTTTGAAGAAAAAATTCTAGAAAAACCAATGGATGATAAGAAATGACTGGCCTTTTCAGAATATCAAATAAGAAAAAAGTTACCTAATGTGATACGAATGGTATTAGTGGAAGAAACAAGTTGATTTGATATGGTAACAATCACTTTAGTTACTACAATTTGATTCGAACAGCAAATTTGGATAATCACACACAGGAAAGATGGGCGACTTTAATAACAAAAATAATACAACATGGGTGAGCGTCGCGGCAAGCGGTGTGCTTAACGGTGCAACTTAGGGCAAGAAACGCCCTGGAGGGGGACCAGGAACCCAATCTGCAAAGAAATTGCAAACTCAGACACCATCTGGGTTTATGGTAGCTACTGTAAAGCACGCGCAATACATATACATTCAATTCAACCAACCTTTGTCAAAGGTGGAACACGGGATCAGACTCTTCCTTGGGGATGAGTCACTAACCCTGTGGGAGAAAACATGTGAGGAACAGCCCTCACTTTTCCCTCACGCGGTGTATGTAGCCACCAACAACATGGGACGCAGCTGGATCAGTATTGGTTTTGGAAACAGCTGATGAAGCTGATTCCGCAGCAAAAATCTGCATGGAAATCACCCTCCCTGAGGGCAAAAATTGTGCGCACTGCGCGCACCAGATGGAACAAAGCAAAAAACTTTGTTCATCTCCTTTGACTCGCTCCCCACCAACATTCCTTGTAAGGTAATTGGGGAGGAGCTCTGCAAAGGTCTTGTGGCCTACGGAGAAATCCAACAACTTGAATTACAGCGATTTCGCTTAATGCCCAACCTGTGCACGGGCAAAGCTATCGCTGTAATCAACCCCTTCCCAGAAGTGGAAGAGGATTTATCCAGAATTCCCTGCGCAGCAGAATTTTACTTTGCAGATGGGGGCCAGTCAGCTGCATTCTGAGTTACACCAGAACGCGCACCACCCATTTGCAACCACTGTGGCTCACTGGGCCACAAGGAACATGCATATCCTGTAAAAGAGGGCTTAATGGAAAATGATTTTCGTGAAGAAGCTATGGACGAAGTATTGAAAACTTCGCCAAAATGACTGATGGCCACCATGCATTCTGCTGGGGTGAAGATGGACTATACTCTATCGTGGACCCAGTTACAAGTAAACAGCGTAAAGCAGCACAAAAAGCCCGCAAGAGAGCAGCGGCTGAAGCGGCGGCACACGCGGAATCCGCCATTAACCACGGACAAATTCAAAAGGATATTTCAGATATTCACCGAACCAACCAATCAGAACATTATGCCCATGTCAAAAATTTTCACAAAAACAGACTGAACCACAAAGCGTCATCAGTCATGCACATACTGAGGAACAATGCAACCGCAATTTGGGTGAAAATGCGGTGCACACTTCACCAAAGTTGAACCTCAAAAATACAAAATCCAATCAACAATCCGCATCAAATCAACATGAGACCTGTGCAGGAAAAGTTGATGCAAATGCAAAAAGCCGCAATTCCCTTGAATCATTGGGTCAGATCAAGGGAATCAACAATGGCAGTGAAAGAGTTGGAGTACAGACGCGGAGCATGGCCAAAATGAGCTGTGGTGGGATAGGACCAGAGGGTCCTCCCAACCGCTCCTGAGGTGCCACAGGCACCTCAGTGTCAATAGGGACGTTAAATATCGCGAGAGCCAGGGCTCATATGTCCCAAGCCAAAAAGCTGGCATTCCTGCGAAAACCTCTTGTAGACATCTTAGCCATCCAAGAAACCCACTGCCTACAAGGGGAAGAAGAATCCTGGTCAACCAGGGTCGCACCATCACAATCAGTATGGACATCTCACTGTGGGGTGATAGTCCAAAACAAAAAAAATTTAAAATTACAAATTCATCATCAAACTTGCACGGTCAAGTCCTGGTAGCAACAATCACATGCCAAGATGAAAGAATTTCGTTAGCATGTATCTACGCACCATGCACTGCAACTGAGAGAAATTTTTTTTAAAAATTTCTACCCTCACCCTCCCACCAGATATCATCAAGTTAGGTGAATTCTAACTGCTGGGATAACCCCAATACAGAACGATGGCCTAATCCCAGGGGATACCCACCTGGACACATTGAATATCGCACAATGAAGGCATCTCTTGCCTTACAGGATGCTCTTCCTCCCAATTCACCAATCCTTCTCCATATGACAAGACCCAACATATGTGAGGGACTGCTCATATCAATTAGTCGTATTGACCACATCCTCATCCCACAATCCCACCACTCAAGAATCTCTAAATTTACAACAAAAAAGATCAATTTTTCTGACCACCAATTAGTAACGGTGCAGTTAGCGCCAACCCAATCCCACACACAGGTGTCGCCTTGAAGAAAGCTTCACCCAGAAAATATAAGATTGCCTGAGATATCTGACTGGGTTGAAAGCAAGGCTACAAACCCAGAATTCACAGCTCCATTCACTTTGGATCCCATCGGAACATGGGAAATTTTCAAAAAAGATTTAATCAACAAAACCCAACATATTGCATCACGCAAGTACACTGCAGACACAGCCACAATCAAGCGTACCTTGGCAGAACTAGACCACCTGGAAATAAATACTCTGAGATCTGGCTATAGCCCTAATTGGGGACGAAAATGGGCAGAAATTTCAGCCCGACTTAACAATCTCATCTTTGAACACCAACACAGAATCAAAGTATTGAACAAAGGTAAGTTCATAAAGGAAGGCGAAACCTGTTTGACATAATTTTTCTGCCAATTCCACTCCTGCAGAAACCAGCCCACATGCACACAGGTCTGCAAGACCAACGGCACTGTGGCAACTGACCCTGAGGAGGTCAAGGCGGAAGTACACCGCTATTACACTAAATTATATCGCGATATGCCAACAGATCCACAAAAAAATTAAAGAATTTATTCAAACTGCCAAGATACAAAGTACACCACCAAATTACAATATACTATCCCTTATCACACGGGAGGAGCTTTGGGAAACAATTCGTGGTGCACACGTAGGAAATGCCCAGGGCCTGATGGGATACCCTACGAATTTTACAAAAAACATTTTCAACAAATCGCCCCCCTCCTATTGGCGTCAATGAACCAGAGTTTGTTGTAAACACGCCTATTACCAGGAGGCCATGAATCCTACGTTATAACCTTGTATAAAAAGGGTGACAAATTGGACCTGGCCAACTGGAGTCCAATTGCACTCTCCAACACTGACACAAAAATTCTAACAAAAATGCTAGCAGCTAGATTAGGCGCAATTGCATCTGACGTCCTATCACCCAACCAGTTTGGGTTTATACCAGGGCGTTCAATATGGAACAACATTCACCCTGTTGCAAACATTTGCCAATCCAAAGCAACTGGTGCCCTGGTCTTCTTGGATCAGGAAAAGGCGTATGACCGTGTTAGCTGGCCATACCTAAAAGAATGTCTACATGCCTTCAAACTCCCACCAAGATTCATAAAATGGGCGATGCTCCTAACAGAATCTGCAACCATGGCTGTATGCGGCCCTGGATTCCTAACAAACAAGATTAAACCACACAGAGGGCTCAAATAAGGGGATCCACTCAGCCCACTGCTATACAATTTTAGCTTTGACCCACTCCTCCGAGTAACTGACTCACATCTCATGGGGATAACTGCACAAGGACAACCAACAGTCAAGATACTGGCCTTTGCAGATGACTGAGTAGCAGGTATAGCAAACAATGAAGATGCCCAACAGCTGGAACACACTCTAGAGGAATACTCCAAGGTGAGCAATGCATCGCTCAACAAAAGGAAGACAGAAATCATCCTCTTAGGCAAATACACAAACAATTGGGCCACAACATCAGAACCTCATACCAACACTCGAAGAAAAAACCCAATTATATTACCCTTTGCAACACCTCCCACCACCACTCCTGTCTGACACCTTGGAATTTGGCTAGAATCAGGGGGATATGCTAATGAGACAATGGAAAGTAACCTGTTACAACGGGTATCCAAACGCGTCGCCTCCCTCAAGGGAAGAATCCCAGGACTAACAGGACAAGTTACAGTTGCTAACTCGCTCATCCTACCAATACTGTGGTACCAGGCCCATGCGATAGCCTTCTCACTTACCTTTATAACCTCAATTTGCGCGCTTATCCAGGGCTGGCTGTGGCCTGGCTCTCACCCTCCAATACAGATTAAAACACTATTTGGCCCACGCTCAAGTGGAGTCATGGGACTAATAGATTTTGAGAGCCATGCCAATCACATCCTAGGTACCTGGATAAAGGAAATCCTTGCTCCAGACCTCCCGCAACAACATTGGTCCAGAGCAGCAAGGACTAACTTTGCACAGGCGCTCAAATTAACCAACCCACATAATCCACCCAGACTACTTTCATACCTTGCCAAGCACCCTACTGCAACGGGTCCACATGGAACCTCCCCTCATTTCAAAAATATCCTCTGAACTATCCGCCGTATGGGATGGACCATAGAGAACATGGGTACTATACAGGGAAGGTGACGACCCAGCCCCAATTCAAATTAAGAAACCCAGAAAACCACCCCCAGAGGGATATGCTCGCAACAACCCCAAGCATAGCTAGGATAGAATACCTAGATATGCTTGGACATTCCCTATGATTTAACCACACAGAAAGCAATGTGGAAAATGACACACCACCCACTCCTATAACCAAGGATAAGAGCAAACGCCTGGCGCTGTTTGAGAAGGACCTATAGGATGGCGGACCACTCCAACTCCCTCCACAAAACATGTGCAGTATGTGGAGGGGAGGGATCCCTACATCACTGCCTAGAAACATGCCCCCCAACCAAAGCTATATGGCAGGAAGTCGCACGCCTGCTCAAGATTCAAAACAAACAGGAATTCTCGATATCAAAGAGTATCTTCGCGCTCCAGATTGAGTCACCAATCCCATCTACACTCCGCTCTCTAATAATACCCATTGCAATGTGGACAATACACACAATTGCATTAGATGCATTCAAGGGCATGGTCCCAACCATTCATGGGATTATTAACAGATTCCATGTCCACTTACTAGAGTACTTCCAATCCTGGCTCTATGGATATATGAGACCAAGACAAAAAGCGCTCATAGAATCATGGTTCTCAATCTGGTTCCTCCACACAGACCCTTTCTTTCACACCTGCTCCATAGCAGGGGAAACCCCTCGGAGTAGTGCACCAACCCCCATATCTGGCAGTCCCGCTGGCAACAGGGGTAACTTGAGTACCCTGGGGTGCCCAACTTTTATATTTCTTAGTTATTCTCTTAGTTTCACATATATTCGGTAATGTCTGTCCCCTGGTCAGCTTACCTCGGTTAAATAAAAACAAGTTGATGTGATATGATCAGGTCCATTTGAGATTATTGCCAAAATAATGACTGCCGCCTACTCCTCAAGAACTTTCTTGGATAGAATGATAGTAGATAGGGTCCATGCTAAGTATTTAAAACAATTTATTAATGAAAATAATGTAAAAAAAGAGTTCTCAAAGGATCACTGAACCATTAAATTGGTTATTTCCTGATGATTGGGTAAGTCCAAAAAAGGACTGCTGAACCAAACTAGATGGTTAAGTCTTAGAAAAGACCTCTGAACCATAAAAAACTAGTAGGTCTAGGTATACCTAGGAAACAGTTTGGAGGAATAAAATAAAAGCATAGACCGCTGAACCAAGAAAAGGTCAAGTCCCATAGAAAATATTGATAAAAATAGGTAAAATTATTAAAAACGCATAAAAACAGACATTTTTTAAAATTTTTATATATTGGTATCCTCAACTCAGGGATGATTACGCCTATGTAACCTCTTGGGAGTGGGAGGACGGATCACATTAGGATTAAACAACCTGTCAAAATCTAAGTGTGATTGGATGCTAATGAGGGCTAGACCTACTTTAAACCAAGTTTGTTGAGAGGATGCTGATCCTTGTGAGAAAGTGACTAGGGGAAGAGAGATGGAGATGTCAGAACATGCCAAACGTGATACCCCATATCATGGTGGGAAGCAACATAGCAGGAAGAGGCAGTTGGTGAATAACATTTAGTAATCCCAATATGGCACCAGAGCCAGAAAATTGGTCTTGGATGCTTGCCAATGGGCTTCATCAAGAAGATTGGACATATGAGCCGGCATTGAGAAAGGGATACTAGGTAGGGATTGCCAAATCATGCCAACTTATATAAGCCATCAGTGGAAGATACCAATGGGAGTCGCCAGAAATGAGAAAGTTATTCAAGGAGAAAATGACATCCTGAAGAAGACAACTACAAGATCCTTGGAATCAAAAGCAAATTGAGCGATAAAAGCCAGGAGAGGCTGGAAGCCTTATGACCCAATTTTGAAGAACTTGGCCAACAAAGTAAAGAGCATAGGCTGTAACGTCCAGATCTATGATGTTTTCAAGATCAGAGTAGTTCAGAACTATGGACAAAGCCTCGGTTACTTGGGCCCTAAAGTCTGCATAGAAGAGTTCGTAATGTTTGCTGTTTCTGATGGCTGGTTTGGTGGCCAAAACAGCTGGCCTTATGTACTGGCTGAGTCGTAAATGGAACTCCAGAAGTAAGTCTGATCCATAGAGGAATGAAAGATCAAGAGTGGGGAGCATTGCTTCAAGAGGTTCAATGATGGTGATAGGAGAATCTGTGAATGGAACCAGAATCAAGGAGAGTTTCAAAATCTATTTTGGTAATTGACAACAGAGGAAACATTAATCATGAGTCATCTAGGACAATTGTTAACATGGTATCATCATGGTTTAATTGTTTCTGGTAATTCCATAAAAGGATAGCCACCGATACTTAACTGAGAGTATGAGTCCTAGAAGGACCATAGAAGAGGTTCCAACGCACAGTTTGACTCATCAGATGGAAGAGCCAAAGATCTTTATCATAAATGCTATTAAGCAGTTGTTGGTACTGAGACTCCAAATTCCTCATATGAGCTGGATGAGAGGGGGATGTTAGAATTATGAGATAGTCGACATTATGCACTCTGGAATCAATTAACCTTTAATTTCAGAGAAATCAATCTCAAAATTAATGGGATAAGCTCTTCAGAGAATAATTAAAAATGATATGAATCAAGAGTTTACTATTAGAAAATAACTTGGGCCTAATAAAAAAGAGTACTCTTAATTGCACCGTGAAACAAACATTAAAAGCAAGACTCTCCTTTTGAGGATGAGGAGAAAATCAGGAAAATTGAGGATGCTAGACCAAGAATCCTTTATAGTACAGAGGGTCATATGCCAGAAAGGGAAACCCAGATCCTGGGATTAATATTGTCACAAGTAAATTGATCAGCCTGATATGACAGAAGGTCGTGAGAAATGCACTATGAGTAGGCATTAGCGAGAAAGAAGAGGAAGAGAGCTGCATGTCAGAGGTTGTCCTGAGCAGAGTTGAGTAAAAATTGATCATACTCCGCTTGAACAAAAGAAGTCTTTGACTGAATGTCTGAAGCTGTATTCTCCTGTCCCATCCTTTTCTCGCTGGAAATCTAGGCAAGAGGGGGATGTGTTGGGATTTTTGTCCATATTCCGAGCTGAAAATTACCAGGTTTGCTAGGGGAAAATCCCTATACCAAAGTGAATTGGATATCGGTTGACTCTTATTTTGGGGTAAATTTTTTTGGGGGATTTTAGGTAATTTGCCTGGACCAGATCCATCAGGGATTAATCTCGGTGGATGCTTAAAATCTTATCAGGAAGAGTTGCTGACAAAATAGGGGCATCTGATAGTTGATTGATGATTAACTATCAGGTGTAACAATTTAGATTTGTCAGGTTTCATGACCAACTAATTGTGAGTTTAAAGATCAAGTTGTGAGGCGAGTGATGCCACCTGAAACTAGTGAACTTATCAGTTGGTTTGTGACCTGCCTTAATGCATAACAAGTCCTATTACCTAATCAGGTCACTTGCCAATTATGGTTGGTTCACCTGGATTGAGAGAAAAAAATTAGGGACACAATTATTGACTCTTTCTATTTTAGATTTTGAGGATTTCCAATGACGGAATTCTAGCCAAAATGTGGAAAACCATCGCTGATGAGACAATGATGGGAAATAAATGGAAAAGGCTGCCATTTCATCAAAGAGGTGCCATTTGAGAGTTGAGCGCCAAATTTACACAATAAATTCCCCTAGGAATTCACTTACTAAAACCACTTTTATCAGTAATTAAGTAATTACCAGGATTTGTTACTAGTTCTATTCTTCTTCAAGGAAGATATTGCTGTGTGTATTAATAGGAGACTATTTAGGATAAAGATTAAGGATCTGATAATGGATCCATAGCTGAAAATTTAGGCTCAGACAATAATTTCTGCCAAGTGTGTGTAGCCAGAGAGAAGACATAAATGAGGATCTGAGCATCGTTCAAGTTAGGCGATATAAGGGAACAATCCCTATTGGGGACAACTTAAGTATTTCAAGGAGGAATACTGGTTATGTAATAAACCCAATACTAGTGATCTAACTATGTATAATATTATCCATACTATTTCAATAAAATATATATTATTATCAGGTTACACATAGCTTTTTAACATAGAACCTGTGCAATTAATAAATTTTAGGAATCATCATCCATGAACAATTAGCGAAACCCATAATTTTTACTGAGACTCTGTTGGAAATCACTCTATTAGCCAAAATGACTAAGTTCAGATCACATTCAGCGATTTAAATACAATCTGCCAAACTGTAGTATGACTTATCAGCCAGTCATACCAATTTTTTGACAAGGAGGATCATTTAAAAGTGTGCAGGGGTCCCATGAGTGCCTGTGGCAGAAGGGTGGGAGGCCATATATATAATAAGAGAATTAGGATAGGTGTGATTGTGGAGGTCAAGGGCGCGGGCAAAGTTGGTGGATGCGCATGTGACCAGTGTTCAGTTGTTAGTGTAGAGTTGGGTATTGAAAAATTTTATATGCACAGGATCCTGGAAGCCTGGGCCACATAGTTAAGCAGGCCATGTCCCCACTTTGGCGTGGACCAAAGATGACTTCCAGTCACAAAAGGTGAGGGTGACATATCAAAACCTACCCTTGTATGAGGATATAAAGAAGCAAAAAAGGATGAGGAGAAGGCGATGGCATGGGACACAAAAAAGACCTTTGACAGGAGCATAACGTTGGCAAGCACTACCCAAACTGTCAGGCTGGCCTGTTGATCCTGTAAGGAGGTGATGCACAATGTAACGTTTGCTATCAAGTGGTGCTCATTATCAAAGTGGCGTACCCACCCGTCTCTAGCCATACTCCCAGGTGGCGCACAGGGCCCTCTTTGGGTCTGGACACAAAAGGGAGAACAAGTGGGGTGATTGGGTGCCCACCTGGGTAATTTGAGAAGAGACCAAGCAGCTGAATCACTCTGATTGAGGGATTTCAGAGACCAGTGGGCTCAGTATCTACCAAGGAGGATGATTTCAGTTTTGGATGCGTTGAGGGCAGCATTACTGACCCTGGAGTACCCCCTGGATAGTAGACTCCAATGTGCGTGCATCATGGTTGCTAGAAACCCCATTCACACAATCGTCTGATAAATGTAGCATCCTAACTGGTGCTTGGACTTGCACATGGGCACCAGTTAGGAGTGCATTTACGCCGTGGAGAAGCGGTTCAAGGCTAAAGCTGTATAAAATGGGCTCAAAGGGTCCCCTTGACAGAGACCCCTTTGAGGATAAACCAAGTAAGTGATGAAACCTGGTCCCCACACTGCCATCTTGGCTGATTCAGTGAAAAGATTGCTCAAATAATGAATCTTGGGGAGGTACTGGTGAAGGCAGGTCCTAAGGTATTTTCAGTTAACCCTATCATACGCTTTTTTTGGTCTAAGGACACAAGCGCCCTAGTAAATGGGGATTTGAGACATTGGCCAAGCATATATTATCCCAGATCAACCTCTTGTTGATAAAGTCAAATTGCTCAGGGGAGATTACCTCAGAGCAACTTCCCCTATGCGGTTAGCCATTATTTTTGTTAATAACTTAGTATTGGTGTTATTGAGGGAAATAGGGCGCCAAATTTTCAGATCTAGCTTATATTCCTTCTTAAACAACGTTACCATATAAGACTCTTGTCCCCTGGGAGGAGACGTGTCTTTAAGAGACATTTGTTCACTAAGGCTAGCATTAGGGGAATAAATAATTAAAATATTTTTTGTAATACTCATAGGGAGTCCCATCTGGTCTGGGATCTTCCTGTGCGGTGCACAAAGAATGGCGAACTAGAGTTCGTCATGGATTATTAGATTCAAGAGCTCCAGATATCAGGAAATGGTGCATATGTGTGCGCCAGTGAGAAAATTGTCAATTTTGTTAGGATCAACTTGGTCAGCCTTGTATAACTCGAAGTAATATTTCTGAACTTTGGTAGATACTTCAGCCAGCAAGACTGCAATGTTCTTTCTGAGCGCCTCACCTGTGTGCAGACCAAGGTTTGGCATGGGGCAAAAATAGGTGAAAAAATTATACTGAGAAATTTTCATCCATGGTGATAATCTTGCTTTTTACTGAAAATTAACATGATGTTTGTGTTATCTGATTACCTTTAAGACGGGTTTGATACTGTAGCCCTTTTATGACCCCAAGCAGAGCTTTACCCTGCCCTGGGAACTTATTCTATAGGTGGTCCACCTTTGCCAGGGCCGTTTAATGACTTCAAAGCACAATAGCATTGCAACAAGATGTGGCATTCTTGGGAGATTGTTGTCGCTTTAAATGATGACCAAGTTAACAGGGGATCAGCATAGAAAGGAGTTGTAAACTATCTTGCAAGGTGGCAGTGTCCATTCAACTTGAGAATGCAGGTACAGTAATAATAGTAAGGCAAAGTTTCTTCATTTAGGTGCCTGTGGCACTGAGCTTGACAGAGTAAATGACACTGAGACCAACCTGTATTCAGAGAGATCTATTTTTTCATTTTGAAATACGAGATCTTGGAGCAAAAAATTAGTGGGGCAAGAATGAAATCTATGGGGACATAGACATAAGCTGCCCATTGTGCACATGGGGACGCGACATGTTGGGTAACAATGGCGCTTGCTTGGAGATGTTATCAAAAAGGCCCAAAGTGGATCTATAAATGGCGTTTTATGTGTCCCTGTGGTGTGGTAGGTGCTGAAGGCCAGCGGTTGGTGATTGGGTTGTCCTAACAGTTTAGGTCGCCAAGAATTTAGATACTGGAGGGGAGGGGAAGAGAAGCCATGGCTAAGAGGAATTCTCAGTGAAACGTGCACAGGACAGGGGATAGATAATAATTATTGTATGCACTTCGGAATCCAATGAAAAGGACATGACCAGCACACATCCATTGAGATAGGTGTTTAAAGTTTTAATGTTGTGGTTCTCCCATAATAGCACCCCACAGTGCAGTGACCAAAAGAAATGAGAGGAGCATTGTTGCCCATATCTCTTTGGCACCTTGCGGACAATGGGTTTCCTAGGTTGCCTTGATGTCCACAGGTAAATTAACTTTAAGGAAACTCAGGTTTTTTGCCCAGGACGAAGTGGCCTTGAGCCCAGAGATGTTCTGCGTCCCTATTGTGAAGGATACCCTATCACTCCTTAGGAGTGAGGAATGACCCTCAGGCCCCGCCTCTACTTTTTCCATGCAAGCTCAGCCTTCCACTTTTGAGAGAGTGTACCCAAAGTGGGAGTACCACCAGGCGTATAGGTATCCAGTTTGAGGGAGGCTTTAGCCATAATTTTGGTTCTTGTTTGGATTTTTGATCATTGCAAATCTTTGAGTTAAAAAGGATTCGTGGTGCATCGTTAAGATTGTCCAACAATCCTTCCCCAAAAACCTCGCCTAATTTTGGGTTGTAAAATTCTTGCGTTTGTTGTGCAGGAATTCTGTGGTTGTGTACCAAGCGCATATCGTGGGTATGATGGTTGGGTCCCCCACTCTGATTGTGTGGGGTTTGAAATTACACCAAAGTGAAAAAGTCATCCTGAGTCTATGCAGGGGGATAGAGGAGGCCGCTGTGCCCACTGCCTTAGCATGTACTTGGCGTTGCTGTTTGGCCTTTTCGTTGTTGTGGAAACACAGGTTTTACCTGGATACAACACCCCTGTTCACCCCATGGGAAGGGGAAGTTAGAGTCAAAGGAAGGCTAACAGTGGCCAGCTCCCACTGCTTCCAAGAAAGCCTCATTCAGTAAAATATCCTCTCAGATGAGACAATTGTGTAACTTGTGGCCAAACGCCCAGCAATGAGTGCAGATAGGCGGTGCGCTGTCAACTGTAACATGGGAAAGTTGAGTTTGTTGCCAATTAATGGTGAGTATAGCAGTGTGTGAAATCTGAGTTAGATCTTCAGCTACTCCTGATATGGGGTGATCACTGCAATAGCCTTACCCGTTCTGAGTTCAAGCATAAGCAAAAAAATTTGCATTTTGAAGGAACAAATTTCCTCACAGCTTTGAAGTCCTTCTTGGAGATGGCTCTCAAGGACTTCGCACTTAATGGTCCCAGGAGAGAATCAAATGTGACAAAATACTTGGTTTAAATTTTGTCTAGCACATTTACTTGGTTTCTACCACCTATTGACCATCTGGGAGATTGACCACCACGCGCGCCTGTGCAGCAGCATCTGCTGCTTGCGCTGTCTCAAACCCAAGGTCCAACCATCTGTGGGTCATTGAGTGTGGTGCTACATACACATCTTCTGGGAAGTGGGTGCGTACATCCCCGCAGAACTTCTCCCATAGGGCTGTTAGATTTATGTCCATAAAACTTTTACCCCAAGTTTCACTGATAATAGCGCCTGTGAGTGCGGAGTTTTACTACTGGTTGCACTTTGCTTGACATTCCAAAATTTCCGGCGAAATACTTTGAGCTTTTTTATTCTTAGCAGGGCCATCGGTGTCTCTAGGGCGTTTTCTAACTTTAGGAAATACAAACACCAAATTTGTGCCTAGCACCACGTTTGCACAATTCTACCCGGCATTGGAAGCATACTCATCTCCCTGTGTAGATTATTAAACTTTTTACTGTCTTGAATCAAATTGGCTGCAAGAGGTGATTGCAACGGGAAAGAAAACTTGGTTGCTGTTAAGATCACCAATGTATTACCCTAAATACATGAGTACAAGATATTAGAAAATTTTATTGTATCTAAGCTTCAAGACATTCTGTAACAACTACATCATCAGGACCTTCCACCAATCAGGGTATCATATGTAGTGATTTTCGTTAACTTCAAATATGTCTTGAGCGAATAGGCTTGCTTGTCCTTTGAAGCCTACTATCATACAGAGCATTCATTATATTTTTGACAAATTGTGTATTTGCGACAGTACTCATTGTTCCAATTGCAAAAGTTTCAAATAAAGTCTGGAATAGGTATCAGCTGAAGATTGTTACAATAATCCTTTGGTACTGTGGATTTTCAGCTTGATACATGACTTTTACGTGATGATAAAATAGTCTTTGGAAGCTTTTTTCCTGTTACAATCACTAATTGCAACTGATCCCATTTAAGGGAGATAAATTTGATAAGCTAGGTGTGGTAGGATGAGTGAAAACCCTCTGCATGGTATAGCTTAGGCACTTAAGGTGAAGGGCATAGGGCCAGTAACTACTCTGCCTAAGGGCAAAAAACTCCAAGGTGAAAATGGTGGACAGGCACACCCTAAATTCCTTAAGTGGTTACTCCAAAGGGCTTTTAAGCTTATAAAGTCAAGTAGTTACTTTTTATTCAGCTGATGTAAGCCGTCCAGTTGATGGACATTAATAAACTAAGAACTAAAACTAAAAACTAACGTAACTAATTGATTCAAACAAAACGCCCAAAATGGACAGATTGAGTGAAACACACCTAATGAAACAACAAACCAGGTGGGTAGCAGAGACGACTTATCCATCCATGGCGGAAGGGGAAGGGGAATCAGTGGGCTCATCTTCAGCAGCAGCTTCCTCTTCCCAGTGTAGGGGATGTGTCAAGGCGGATAGCAAGTTCATTGGGGCATTGGCGGCATGAGGCTTGATATCTTTGATGATTGGAACTATCATGTAATTACCAACCATTAAAATGGCAGTGATATATTTGGCTAAAGCTTTTTTAGCTTTAATGCGGGCATCTGGTAGTTTGATTAATGTGGCAATATTGTTTCAATAATCTTAGCTTTCAGTTTCCGTGCTACAGTTACCACGTTCTGGATAGTGTCGTTGACATTTTTGTGTAATTGTTTCAATTAATCTTACTTTTTGAAGCAAGATTTTTGGGGATAATATGAGGTGGAATTCCTCCTATGAGCGTAGCCACTGATTAAGCGGCAGCTTTGTGGAGGGGACAGCAAATCTGGTGTGGTGGCTGCTTCTACTGCAAGCTGATGGTCGCTGTAGAATGATTCAGCATTTGGCGGTGGGGCATATAAACGAGGGGGTAATTCTGCATCCAATTTTGCATTAGAGAACTGGTTGACTTGCAGAAATGGTTCTTAAATGATATTACCTGATTTGTCAATTTCATCCAAAAACTCCCATGGGTTTTATTTGGATAGAATTGGGTAATCGGCATATGGTTGAGGATTGGTTGATTTGTTGGAGGCTGCATGAGATCAAACTGGGGTCCAATGCTGCGCTTGATTGGAGGAATCATGTGTTTCATTGGGGCGAGGTGAAGGCTGATTGGTGGCTACAGGTGAAGCTGTAACAACAGGCTTTGGGGAAGAAGGAGGTAGGATTGTACCCCATTCTGGAACTGGTGCGGGGTGGGCAGCAGATTTGTGGCCATTGGACAAAAATCAGCACAGTCAGAAGCAGTTAGTGTTGGGCACTTGCCTTTTGAGTGGTACAACTCAAAACAGGATGGATAAATCTTCCGTCCGCCCTTGACGTGGGCCCAGAACAGATGGTTGGGGGAAGAGGGGATAGAGGCGTAAGGGGGAGTTGATGGGGCAAATTTTTTTGTTTCAGGCTGATTGTGGCATATTCCTGAGGCCCATAGAGGCGTGTGACACCGTTTAGGACCACAAATTGCAATATGGGGTTGGAGCCATAGGCTGCCAAACCTTCCATCAGCTCCTGATGGAGTAACTCATTGGGAAGGTGGGTGGGCAAACCAGAGAACTGAACCACCAAAGTGGTGTCCACTGGGAGATGTGTATGAGTTGTTGGGAGAAGAGTATATCGGATGAACAGGGGCACCATTGCCACAGTGGCGGCATCAGCTTCACAGGTGAGGCCAGGATCAAAATACCCCTTATAGGGGCGGAAGTTAATAAAACAGGCGGGACGCATCACTGCCTGAGCCATTTCAATAATGGCTTAGTTGTTGTAGGGGAAAGGTTTCCCATATTCAACCCTAAGGCTAAAACGTATGTTGCTCTGGGGGCACCAGGGGGCAATGGGCATCACTTGGGTTTAGGCGAGTTTGGTGTCAAGATCCTTGGGAGAAATGAATCATTTCATAGGTTTGGTATGACTGGGCGAGCCAGTTTAAGTGCATTTTTCTGTCAGATGGAAGATGGTATAGGGGTTTTGCCACTGACCTTAACTGGGGCATCCAGCGAGGAATTCAATAACATTGAAGCAAAACTATGACGGGTGATTGAGTTTTAAATTTTAACCATATAAATTGCTCAGAAAGTTATGCCAAGAAGAAAGAGAAAACCCAAAGTCAATTAGCTATTTAATCCCCCACTTTTAACAATTGTCTTTGGTTAAACATGGGCTACACATTTTATTAGGGACAGATAAAAGTGGAACTATGGTATAAAAATGGAGAATTACAAGTTAAATTGTAAGGGTGGTTAGTTGAACGGGTAAGACTGCTTCCACCCCTAGTGCAGGTTTTGAGTTCAAAACCTGTACTGGCTAGAATCTTTCTCGGTGTGGTATATTTGTCCCAAGGTTGACCCACATCGAATAATGCAATTTAAATTGTTTCCACACACCATTCATGTTATTCTCTATATTCAACTGTGGATGGTTCTACTTGGATTCAAAACAGCAGAAGAGGCTAACATCACTGCTCGGTGCATGTGGAGGTTGACCTCATGAAAGGTGGTCAGCATATGATTGACACTAAACACATATGTTGGACTGTTTCCATAGATATGTTTATCACATTTATCTATCTCTTTACTAACGTGTCATGTAAAGTTCTTGAGCAACTCCCTCATGTAGGCTGAAAAGCTACAGCAACATTAAGCTATTTTAGATTAAAAAAGGTTCCCCATGACTAACTTAGTTATGGGGAAAGATATTGTCTATATTTACTATACCAGGATGTAATGGAAGATTCACTTATAAGTCCCCACATTTACACACTTGCTATTGACTAAAAATCATCCAGAAAAATCTGGACAGAAGTGGACAGTGCAACGCCTATATTAAATCACTGCATGGCTCTTGCCCACAAAGTCCATGCTTGCCTGGTAGAAGAAAGCACTAAAGAATTGCAAGTGTGTGATGAAAAAAGGAGGAAGTGCTTGAAGAATATTGTAAGATGTTTGACGCTTCAAAGCCATCTAAACGGAGTGCTTACGGTGAATACACCATTGTTGATACCATTACCCAAATAAATGTAAAATGGTCAATCAGTCCAGGAAGTCTGCGGCCAGAGCAAAGGCTTCAGCAAAGACTTCTTTTATGACTGGTCAATTAAGGCAGATATGATTTCTAGATGATGACCCAATCATAAAAACCACTAACCATAATCAAACCAAGCCTCTTTCCTCAGAGAAAACTCTATTTGGGTGCTGCATCACAACAAATCAGAGCTTTGTACACCCTTACATGCAAGATGTGCTCAAAGTGTGACTGATTCTCACCCATCAATCCCTCCAGTTCCAATAGTAAATCTAGTATGCACCACAAGTACACTGCAACAATAAATCAAATGCTACTAAAAACAATAAATACTAGCCACAAGCAATAAAACTTTATGACTACAGTCCCACCTTTGCGCACCAGTGTTGGTACAAACATTAAGGACTCATCGGTGCCCAAGGATAAGGAAGGTGTAGGACTGGGGGCCCTCCCAATCCCTCTTGAGGCGCACCTGGCATCTCAGTGGAATTAGTGATGTTTAACATCTTGGGACTTAAGGCCTTACCATCTAAGGCAAAGAATTTTTTTGAGAAATATCCCTGTGGACATCCCAGTGATACAGGAATCTCACAGTCAGCAAGAGGAGTGTAATTATGAGAAATCCTCTTCTCTGCCTAGACCGGATGTGTTCCCATTCCTTACATAAAAAGGGGCTTTGAAGGACAGTTATATCTCTTGTCTCACATGGCGATCTCACATATGTGGTAGATGAGCGATGGGTAACAGCCTTCCCTTCAAAGATCCCATCACCTGCCTCCACAATTGCCTCTGCTTAATTAGTATGGCGAATAGAGGAAATTTTTGTTTAGTTACTTGAAAGCCGTGACCCCCTGGGCCTAAAGGAGCTTATGAAGTTAATAACAACGGGCCCTCAAAACCAGGCTTGTTTCCTTAATCCTTGGCAAAAAAGCCTGAGGCAAACACTTTTAATGGATGAAAGATCAAGTGTCAAATTCTTGTAAACCAGCCATTTGCATCAGGACATTGGGAAATGTGGTTGTTAATTAAAACTTCTATAAACATCAGGGACAAAGCCTAATGGGCGTGTACCTTCCAAGAAGAATGTTTCAAGTGTCAAATCTTCGGTTAAACACGCCAATGGCATCAGGAAGTTGGGAAATGTTATCACTGATTTGAAACTTACCTCAAAAACATTATAAGCAAGCCAACGAGCAGATACCTTCAAAGATGAATGTGTTAAATGTCAATCCTTAAGAGAACTCGCTGATGTCATTGGGTCATTGTTGAAAATCGTCATTAGCTCAAAACCCTCCCCCAAAAAATTAGTTTTATTATTTTATAAATCTTGCTTGGCCAAACAGACGCCAAAGTGACCAGGTGCGGGTGGGTTAGTACCCCAAACTCATTTCCAATCTCTTGGGACTGCCCCTATGTAGGGTAACCTTGGGAGTTTCCATTGCCCATCAGGTGAGATGACATTGCGCTAACTGTCAGAAATGTAATAAACTAAAATTTGGGCGTCCAGGTAGAACCAACAGAAACTTGGCCCACCACTGATTCTTTTAAAGTCAGTTCATATTAATTCTTTTTTACCCTCACTCAAAGTTCGCCCAGTTAAGTCAAATCTTGAGGGCCCTGAACCCAAGATATTTTATATTATTCCTCAGATTAATTATTTATCAAGCAGTCATACCACACTGAGAAAATTGAGGATTTTTTTTCGAACTTTTTTTCAAAAAAAATTAGTTTCCCAAATTTAATCTTTTCAAATGAAAAAATTCAGGCCCCCAATTCTGATCTCCCCTCTCAGTTCACAAACCCATGGGGCCATGGCCATAATAACCTGGTTCTTTATCTGGGTTTTTATATACATTTGTGTCTTATTGGCACTTGCTGGTGAAATCTGTCCAGATTAATTTAACTGTCATACAAGAAGCAGTGCCTCTGGATTTTGGGCTCGCCATCTGGGTGTTTGGGCATCTAGACTAACAGGCAAGTCATAAATTAATTTTCCGCTATCCTGACATAAGCAACCATCCAGTGTAATCTGCCATCTCCGCCCTCCTCGTCAAGATGGGCGCAGCTGCGGTCATCTTCTATCAGATTAATAGGATTGTAAAGGAGTTTTACTATGGCCTCACTCCCAGTGTCTAGAACTTATTACTCAATCCACCCTCAAAAATTGGATTTTCATGCTTGAAGCCGCTGATGTGGCCTTAATTTCGGATCACAGCTCCAAATCCTTATCCATATTGATTTAGAAGCTGATGCTGCCCCCGCACCCATGTTAGTTTATTCTAGATCTCCAGCATATAAATCAAAGGTGGTCCATCCGAGAGAGGAAATGGTTCCACCCCTTTGATGCACCAGTTCTGCTCCTGTCTCAAACTTTGTTATTTCTCCTAATCTAGTTAAAATCTCTTCATTATCAACAGACTTGACCATATCTGTCAATAGACAGAATTTCACCTATTTTTATTGCCAAATAAATTTTGTATTGGAGCCCCCCAGGCGTCCTTCAGGGCCCTTATCGACACTGGAGCTATGGGTAACTTAAGGAGCTTAGAGTTGGCCTATCAGCTTGATCTTGCCCTGGACTTGGGTCTTGTGATGATGGTTGCTTCGTCAGCCTCCCAGACATCATACAAAAAATGGCGCCAAGTACCTTTCTCAGTTCACCATTTTTAGTTTTTGCTATTGTTTTTCAATAAAGCCTAACAATATGTTCCTGGTAACCTTGGGTGTGGGCTGGTGGCGTTAGCAGCATATAAGCTTTCACCTTTAGTCCATATACTGTTGTTCTCCAATGGTCAGATGGAGGGCGAGTTTCCCTTAATGGATACTCTTACTAAAACTCAAGAAAGTGGATTATTTACTTCCCTTATTTCCCCAGCGGGTCTCCCATCAGAATTTCCGGAAGCATTGGTGGCATAATAAAGCATTTTTAATTCTGAGAAGGCGGACCATCTTTCCACATACAGAATTTGACTTGAGATTTTAGACAACGGTGTAGGCAGTAAACATAAACTTCCCACTGTACCTGCATATAGCGGAGGAGAAGGCTGCACATAGGCATGGTTATATGACATGCTTAAGAAGGGTTGGTTGTTCAAAGAAACATACCCAGTTGCCTCTCCCATCATCTTTACCAAGAAGGCTGATGGTTCCCTTTGTCCCTACATGGATTACGATCTCATTAATAAAATTACAGTCCATGACTACTACCCACTTCCATTTAACAGACAATTGCCAAGCAATTGCAAATCTTAGGTTTTCTCAAACTAGATCTTATTAATGCCTTCAAACAGATCTGGGCGATTTGAAGGTCAGGTAGGCTTAATGCAATCCAAACAAAATGGGGTATATTCCAATTTTGAGTGATGCCTTTCAGGCTAAAGAATGCGTCAGCCACATTCCAAAGAATAATTGATAGTGTGCTGGTGATCTCTGATCCACCTGCATGCTCGCATATATTGACAATATCTTGGTACACTACCCTACTCCCAAACAACATGTGAAGGACTTGGAGGCAGTAATGGCTGTCTTACATAAGGCGGGCCTGTTCTTTAAGCCTTCAAAATGCGAGTTTTCAAGGAGGAGGTTAGCTACTTGGGAAATCTCATTTTAAAAGATGGGTACGCCTTTCCCCTGAAAGCTGGACAACATTCGTGAATGGTCAAAACCAAAGACCCAAAACCAATTGAAAAGCTTCTTGGGCACAATCATATCTTTTAAAAACCTCCCCTTCCATATCACAGTTAGCCGTACACCTTTGTCCACTCATGGGCAAGAATGTCCCCTTTTGTTGGACGCCTGAGTGCTAGCAGGCATTTGAGTCAATTAAAGAGGCATTCTTTTCACTCCCATACTAAAACAAACAGACTCCTCCAAACCCTAAATCTTATCATAAGATGCTGTAAAAATGTACTGAAGGGACATTATTGGCAAACAACCCCAGTAATCTTTTTACTACACAGGTTTGGTTTCTTGTGCACTTCATCTATGTTGTATAGTATATTAGATTATCATTTTGATAATAGTATGACGACTATTATCCATATTTGAGTGTAAATTCTTATATCTCAGCCCAATGCTCAGCCAGTATTCCTTATTGAAATACTTGAGATGTCGAGATCTAGGGCATTTGTTCCCTTGTGAGGTCCAACCCAATCTTCTCTGAGATTCCCTGAGGACATTCGCTTCAGCCCAACGCACAGTTGGCAGAAATCCCCAATTGTTTCTCCTTCTTCTCTAGATCCCTGCTCAGATCTTTACTCTTTTCCTTAAGAGTCTCTCAATTATCACATATATCGACAATATCATTAAGAATAGAACAATGGAAAGCTGATGATAGTCTAATACTTAAACTATATACTGGATGAAAACTATATTGATAAAATACTAGTGTAGTATCTGTTTTTTATTATAAGTGAATTCTTTGAATTTATAGTGGGGATTCGGTCATCTAACCCTCAGTTGACACCTCTTTGATGAAATGGCAGCCGTTGCCATTGAATTACCCATTCTTGTCTTGGCAGCAATTGTCATCCCATCCTGGCTAGGATTCCATCGTTAGACATCCTTGAGACCTAAACGGAAAAAGTTAGAAAATGTGTCCCTAACGTTTTTCCTCTTGATCCAAGCAAACTAACCATATTTGGTTAGCGACCTGCTTAGGTAATGGTACTTATTAGTCACTAAGGCAGGTCACGCACCAACTGATTGATTTGCTAATTGCAGGCAGCATCACTCGCCTTGAAACTTATTACTAATTCCCAATCAGTTGGTGATGAAACCCAACTGATCCTGATTGATACACCTGATAGTTAATCACTATTAAATGCCCTATTTCATCGGCAACTTTACCTGATGAGATCTTAAGTATTTGTACAGATCAATCCTGACAGATACAACCAGACAAATATCCTAAAATCCCCCAAATGTAGTTTCTTCAAACTTTGAGCCAACCAATTTCCAAATTCACCTCCCCTTAGGGAATTATCCCCTAGTGATTCCTGGTAATCTAGCAGGCTGGTAATATGGGAAAAAAATCCCAACACATCCCCCCTCTTGCCTAGATTTCCAGCGAGAAAAGGACAGGGGCATGAGAACATTGCTTTGGACAACTTGGTCATTTATTTCATTGGCTCAAGTGGAGTATGATCATTAATACTCAATGCTGCTCAGGATGACCTTCAGCATGAGGCGCTCTTCAGCTTCCTCCTCGCTACTTCCTACTCAGAGTGTGGTCCCCAAAATCTACTGCCATGCCAGGCTGATCAATTTACTTGTGATGATATTAGTCCTGGGATCTGGTTTCCCCCATCAGGGCATATGACCCGCTGTCATATTCAGGATTCTTGTTCTGGCATCATTGATTTCCTGATTCTCTTCTCATCCTAGTCAGAAAACTCTTGTCGTCAAAGTTCATTTTCGGCTCAATTAAGAATACTTATTTTTATTCGCCCTTGTTATTTCTTTCTTAACCTCTTGGCTCAAGTCATTCCTAATTCTGCTCTTGGAGAGCTTATCCCATTAATTTTGAGATTAATTCCTTCGAAATTGGAGCTTAATGGATTGTATAGTGCATAATGTTGACTTCCACATAAGTCTGACATCCCCCTCTCATCCATCTCAATTGTCTAATTCTGAGTTACTATACCGGCAGCTTCTAAATAGTTTGTCTGATCAAAATCTTCATCTCTTCCAGCAGATTAGTCAGGATGTATGAGGGAACCTCTTCTATAGTCCTTCCAGGACTCATACGCCTAGTCTGGCGCCAGCAGCTAGTCCTTCTGTCAAATTACCAGAAAAGGTAATCAATCCCTTCAAAACCAGACTTTCAATTGTTTTAAACAACTCTCGGCTGATTCTTCCTCTGTCATTGATTCTAGAGTTGAGTTTGAAACTCTCCTGGATTTGGCTCCTTTTGCTGATGCACCGATCATCATCATGGATGCTCTGGAGATTATGCCTTTCGCTCTTGATTGCTCTTTTCTTGCTGGGTTGGACCTGCTTTCTGAGTTCCTCAACCAATTCAGACAATGCTACAAACTCGCTGTCCTGGCCACCGAGCTCACCATTGGTAAATGTATTCATTTCAAGCACCCATATGCTGAACTCCGGGCCCAAGTCACTGAGGCTTTGTTCCTTGCGCTGAATCCCTCTGATTTTGAGAAAATCTTAGATCATGTTATTGCCACTTATGCTTTTTGCTCAGCTGGCCAAGTTCTTCAAAGTTAGTCCACAAAGCTTCCATCCTCTTCTGGGTTTCACCGTTCCTTCAGCTTCAGCTTCTGAGAAGCCCATAGTCATCACTTTCAGGATACCACTTGCTACCTGAACAACTATATTGTCTCCAGCGCTTCCCATCAGTATCTTCCGCTGATGGCATTAGTAGGGGCATGATTCAGCAACCCCCATCAAGCATTCTTTGTTCACTGCTGGCCCATAATTCTGGTGTTCTTGATGAAGCCTGTTGTCAGGTTCTCAAGGCTAATCTTCTGGCTCTGGTACCATATTGGGATTACTTGGGGTTATTTGCTGACTGATTCTTCTTATATGTTGCTTTCCTCCCCGCTCCAGGGTTTAGCAATTGATTTCTTATGACATTTCAATTTCCCTTCCCTTAGTCACTTTCTTACAGGGATCTGCATCCACTCAATTAAAGTGGTTTTATGTAGGTCTAGCTCTCGCTAGCATCCAATCTCACATTGATTTTGATGGGATGTTCATTCCTACCATGATTCATCCTCCCTCCCAAAAGAGGCGAAATAGGCGGAACAGTCCCCATATTGAGGACAATTAATAAAAATAAAAGTTATAAAACTATATTGGTTTTTTATGCGGTTTATAATCTTTTTTCCAATATCTTTTATCAATTTTTTCTATTTATTATTCTTTTTTCCATGGGACTTGACCTTGTTTTTGTTCAGTAACCATCTTTTTATTTTCCCTCAAACTGGGTCCTGGGTACTTAGAGCTGCCAGTTTTCTATGGTTCAGAGGTCCTTTTTTCTGGCTTAACCATCTAAATTGGTTCAGAGGTCCTTTTTTGGACTTGACCTAATCATCAGGACATTACTAACTTAATGGTTCATTGGTCCTTTGGAAACTCTTTTATTTTTTTCATCAATCCATCACTTCAGATACTTAGCATAGACTCGATTCACAACTCATCTATCCAATAGATTCTTGATGGATTAGACATAAGTTTCCATCTTGGCGATAACTACAAACAGACCTGACCACAACAAATCTAGTTTGTTTCTTCTTCCAAAACCATGCATATCGAAATAGGCAACTCTTTCGCCTATTAAATATTCTTCTAAGGCCGCTCAGTTCTTATTATCCATCAATTTCACTCATATCCTTTTCCTTTAATGTAGTATCAAATGTTTTCGATTGTATATTGATCAGGATATTTGTCAGTCAGTTCAAGTACTGCCTGGCACTCATTCCCAATATTGGTTCCACCATTAAGTATAAAATCAGCGGCAACGTGGCCTTCCTCCCATATAACAATTCAAACGGCGTTTTTACAGTCGCTGTATGTTAAATAATATTGTAGGCAAACATCACTGAGCTCAGATACGTTCCCCACACAAAAGTTCTTCCTGCAACCAGCTTCCTCAGCATCGTGGCCAGCATTCCATTCACTCGTTCTACCATTCAATTCATCTCTGGCCAATAGGGTACTGACATGACTCCTCTGATCCCCATTATCTCATAAATCACAGGATTACATGAGACGTGGAGTTTGTCCTTTTATCACTAAGCAGACCTGTGGACATCTGCATCAGTATACTACTTGATCCAGGATGAAACTCGCAGTACTGGTAGCATCTATTTTGTCAGGGCCTTCATCTCAACCCATCTCGTCAGATGGTCAATGGCAACTATTATGTACTTAACTCATCCTTTCTCATCTTCAGCGGTCCCATCATGTCAATGGACACTATATACCAGGCAAATCCAGGGTGGACCAGTTGGTATCCAGTTGTATTCTTAAGTGGCTTGTGCAACTGGCACCCCACACAACAAGCTAGATAGTCCACAACATCATAGTTGATGGACTCCCAGTAGTAGTATGGTAAATATGATCAGTTGTTTTTCTCAGGCCTCCATGCCCAACAACCTTATAAGTGGCTTGAATGAAAGCTGCTCTTTCTTATGGCTTTGGGAATAATAGCTGCTTCCAATTAATTGTCTTAAACACTTGTCCATTCATGGTCTCAGTGTTTTCCATCGCTTTCTAAAGTGCACCTTGGATTTCTCAGGGCTCATTCCCAATTTCACATCAATTATTCTATGGAATAACTTATCCACCTGCGGGTATACCATCTGGAGCATTGGTAACCGTGATAATCCATCCACATTCCGGTTAGAAGCCCCCACTCTGTGGAAAATCTCAGAATCATAAGCCTGTAGCTTAAGTGCCCATTTGTCCAGTCGTCCTTCTGGCTCTCTCCTAAATTGTGGAGCTAACACAACAAAGAGTGGTCCGTCACCACTTTAAAGTGCATTCTGTGGATGTACACCTGAAACTGCTTACATGTGTAAATGACTGCAAGGCATTCATGATCAGTTATAATGTTCCTCTCAGAGGCTGAAAGTGCCCAGCTCACATATGCCACCAGATGTTTGTCCCCAAGTATGTCCAATTAGCTTAGTATGGCTGATCGCCATCAACAAAGCATCAGTTTGTATAATATACACTCAATTGAAATTCGGATATTCTTTAATTGGAGATTCTACTAAAAACTGGTGTAGCACATAGTATGATTCCTGGGCTTCTTCATTCCATACAAATCCTTTTTTCAGATCCTTCAACAGATGGAATAAGGGCTTGGCTATTTGGGTGAAGTCCCAAATAAACCTTCTGTGGTATCTGACCATCCCAAGGAACATTTGGATGTCTCAGACATCCTTCACACAGCCACCTGTTCTATGGCTTCATTCTTCTGGGCTTTAAGCTGCAATCCACTAGAGTTGATCACGAATCCCAGATATTCCAACTCTTTTTAGAAGAAGTGACACTTCCTCTGCTTAATCTTCAGGTTAGCCGCGGACAGTCACTTTAATACTTCTTCCAAATTGGTGTAGGTGATCAGTAAACGTCTTATAAAACAAATTTATATCGTCCAAATATAGCATGATGCATAAAAACTTCAAATCGCTTAGTATAGCGACCAGGCCCTCTGAAACGTTGCAGGCGCATTACATAGACCCTGGGGCATCCTCGTCAGATGTTATAGCCCCTGTACAGTAATAATTGCACATTTTTCTTGGTCTTCTTTTGGCAAGTTGATTCGCCAATATCCCAAGATCATATCCATCATGGAGAAATAATTCGCTTTTCCCAATCAGTATAGCACATCATCAATTCTTGGTAGGGGGATACAAATCCTTCCTCATAATTTTATTCAGCTTTCAGTAGTCAATCAACACACGGTTGGAGCCATCCTTTTTCTTCACAATAATAATTGGACTCACCCAGGGACTTGACGATGGAACTAGAAGCCCATGCTTCACTAGTTTAATGATTTCATCTTCCACTACCACTTTGGATGCTTTCAATCGTCAGATCGGTCTCATCCTGATTGGCAGATTTTCCCTGGTGTCAACCTTGTGGATCACATCTCTTGCGCATCCCAAATCATTATCCCCTGAGCAAATACTTCCTAATACTTTTCAAATAATTTAAGAACTTCCTCTTGCTGGCCATCCAACATATCAGCGAGTTGAACTCAATCAACCAATAGGTTGATACTCTCAGTTACCATGGCCAATAATCCCATCTCATCAAGAGTCCCAAAATTGTTGAATCTCCTCAATTCAGCCATTAAGTTCAGATGAAAAAAGCAATGATCTGATACTTCCTGATCTTAATAAGTTTTTCACTTAAATTTACCAGGAGAACTCGAATTTTTCCATGGCTCAGCATTATTATTCCATGAGCCACATAAGACTCCACTCTGGATTTCAATCAGGGGCTTTTGACCTCCCCATACAACAGCTCAGTTATCTCAAATGTTAACCCCATGTCAACTATCATCTGCGATCCTGGAAATATGGTCTTCTCATTCTTGATCCTCAGTGGAATACCCTAGTTCTCTAGGATATCCGCCAGCATTTCTCGTCATTTCCTACCAACTAATTGGTATCAAATTGGGGCAATGCCATCATTGTATATTAGATTGATGAAGTTGTTCCTCCTATTCAGTGGAGCTTCATTATCCTTCTGATATACCAACGATAACATCTGACTCAATATGGTCAACATATTATCCTCAAAGTTATATTAAACTCTGTATTGCATAGAAACTCTGTTCTGATCAGAATGTCATAGTTTTGGTTGGCCAAAACTATTGCTGGCGCAGATACCACCAATGATCCAAATAATAGTGGCAAAGCGCTATATGCTCCACAGGATACGGTGGTGTTTGGCCCAGCTGTCCCATATTCCTTCTTATGTACCAAGTCCGGCAAAGACCTTCATCATCTTTACCAGCTTGGTTGAGACAATGTTGATGGGCACTCAGCTGTTGACAATTGCCCTCACAAGCACTCAATTCACTTGTATGACAATATATGTACACTCAGAGTATTTACAATATAGTGTTTACTGAGTGAATAGCGGTGTCTTTAGCCAAAGCGAGGGTGTGAATAATTTGTGCCAATACATTAGGAAATAATTTCTTTATCACGCTGAGGGGATTTGACAGATTGGCCTCATCTAATTGGGCTTAAGACAATTCCTTCGGAATTCTTTGTGGTTCAATTCTTGTTCGCCAGTTGTCAGGCATATGGCCAGGAAACTCCTTGATTATCTCAGGGTTGATTCCCTTTGCCCTGGATCTGGACACTGCATCTACATACAAATAGACCACTTGATATACCTGATCCTGTACGTCATTGTCCACAAACAGATCACTGATATCAATTTCCTTGGTCATGATGTCATGAGGAACAGGCTTCTCCTCAGCTCTAGACTGTTCCCCATCCTGGCCACGGGCCCTTTTCCCAATTCCTTGGTAGCAGCTAACTCTTTCACTCGGGCAACTTTGATTTGATCCTTTGGCTTCTTACAGTTCACGGCGAAATTTTCTTTCCCACCACATTGGTAGCAGACCTTTTCCTTCTTATTCAACCGTCTGAATTCTTTAGGCTTATTCTCTAGCACGGTTTGGTTGTTCATCTCTTAAGCACCTTCATTCCCTTTCATGGGATTCATATTGTGTACCTTATTAGACTTGAAACTTCTATTTGGGGCATCAAATGTTGCTCCCAAAATTTTCAAATTATCTAATATGTTAGAGGCATTTATTTCCATCACAAACATGGATGACATCATGCGATGCAAATTGCAATAGGGCCAAAGGGCCACTTGTAAGGCGTTTCTGCATTAAAGTCATCCAGTACTTTTGCTCCAACCAGGATCTGCGACTCCTAGTAAAACCAATTTACAAAGCTTTCCAGAGACTCATCTTTACTTAACTGGATTCCCATAAACTCTTGTTTGTACTTCAACATGCGTGTCAGACTCCTGAATTCCTTCATGATGGCCACCTTTGCCTCATCATATGACCAGTTGTCCCCCTCCAGGTGAGGTAACACTGAATTCTGACAGTCGGTGTTTAGGCAATTCATGACAATCAACACCTTTTAAAGATCCCCATAGCTATACATGGTCATATCAATCATTCAGAAATTCTGTAACGTTATCCCAATGGAATGTTGGAAAATTTGGTGTTACCTTAAATTCCTCCGAGTTATCTCTGGCCAATTCTCTAGGTTTGTCCATTCAGCTCACATGAGGAGTGACTTTGGGCATCATCTCTAAATTGGCAGCAAAAGCGGGAGGCATGTTTCTTGGGGTATTTGGTTTCATAATTATCATGCGAGGACTTCTTTCTTCAGCATCATTTGCCATATCTAACTCACAATTTGCATTTGTGAGTTTTAAGTTCCTCCACCTTTTTGATCAGTCGCTCTATATCCACGCTGAATTTTCTCAAATCAACATGATCCACTTCTCACTCTGTTTTTAGATATAATACCTCGGGAATGAGGTCCCTTCTTTATTCTTCAACAAAAACTTTCCTAAGTAGCTCATTTCTGAAGCTTGCAACATTATTGATCCCTTCCTCCATCTTGGCAACTCATTCTTCCAAGGCTGCAAATTCTTTATAATGTGCTGAGTTTAGGGCATTCTGATTCACAGTGGATGAATCCATCCACAATTGGCATAACTCGTCTTTGTATGACATTCTTAATAATTCTTTAACTCAATTACTACCATGTAGTGAGCACAACTTGTAAAATTTACTGAAGGGTAATTATTGGCAAACAATTCCAGTATTCTTTTTACTGCACTGGTTCAGTTTCTTGTGCACTTCGTCTGCGTTGTATAGTATTTTAGATTATCAGTTGATAATAGTATGACAACTATTATCTGATGTTGAGTGTGAATTCCTATATCTTGGCCCAATGCTCAGCAAGTATTCCTGATTAAAATACTTGAGATGTCGTGATCTAGGGATTAATTCCCTCATTCTGTCCAACCCAATCTTCTCTGAGATTCCCTGAGGACATTCTCTTCATCCCAACACACAATTGGCAGAAATCCACAATTGTTTCTCCTTCTTCTCTAGATCCCTGCTCAGATCTTTACTCTTTTCCTTAAGAGTCTCTCAATTATCACATATATCAACAATATCATTGAGAAGAATAGAACAATGGAAAGCTAATAATAGTTTAAGATTAAAAACTTTTCTCTCTCGTTGCAATCACTTTTGCAACTCATTCAATTCAAGTCTGAATCTAGTTTGATAATCTTACAGAGGAGACTAGTCTGCGCCCATGTCAGGGAGCAGTTGGGCAAGTAAGGTAAGAGGAGCAGGTGGTAGGCCCGCAGCCTCAAATGTTTGAAAATGCCTCGGAGAAACTGGCAGAATAGAAATTTTTTGAAAAATCGACGGTCACTATATCCCAAAAATTTTGCTTGGCAAGCATGATGCAACCAGTACATCAACACGCCACACTCCCAGCCACTTTCGTTGGTGGAATACAGAGTCCGCGTGTTTCTGGACATCCAACAAATGGCTTTATTGGAAAAAGTCTGTGGGGATGTGCACACTTTTTTCCTGTTCGCGGTGTACATCACACCTCACTCCATGTCACGCGGTTGGCTGGACCTAGGTTTTGAAAACAAGGAGGCAGCAGACGAGGCTGCTGCGGTGCACATAGTGATTGACCTCCCCAAAGGGCAATGGGTCATCGAAACTAAATGCACCAGATGAACAAAATCCAACCAAATTTTCCTCACGTTTGACTTTTTGCCTACTACAGTAAAACGTGACATTTTGGAGCAACACCTGAAAGATGGTCTCACCGTTTATGGTGAAATACAATCTTTTGAGATGCAACGCTTTACGCTGATGCCACACCTGTGCACCGGCAAAGCTATCGCAGTTCTGATCCCAACTGGGGAGATTGCAAAGGACCTAACCCAGATCCTGCACTCCACATATATCAATATTGAAGGGCATAACACTCACCCTTTCCGGATAACCATGGACAGCGCACCCCCAATCTGCACCCACTGTGACATGTTTGGCCATAAGGCACATGCATGCCCCACCAAGGAGGGCGTCACATTCCAAGAGCACCCCTCGGTGACCATGGCCAGCGGAGAGGCGCACTCAAACCAACCGCAAGCACCAAAGAGGCTTTCCCGTGGGGAGCACAAGGCTGCTACCTACTGGTAAAGCCTATTTCCGTGCAAGAGCGGAAGAAGGCCAAGCAGGCCCACAGGGCCACAGCTAAGGAAGCGGCCAAAGTCAACACTGCTGTCCCACACTCCCAACGCCAGGAGGACATTGAAACCTTCGCAGCAGAAGCAACTTGGAAATCCATCAACCAATCATATTGGGAAGCCCATGCCAATTGGGCCACCCAATCTGAGGATCTAATGGGGGACTCGATCTCACCCAATCTTTGCAACCAAGCTCCAGTTGAAACTGACTTGGGGCCCATCCTACCTGAAAATTTTTTTTGACCCACTCAAAGGTGCACCAAACTCATCCGCACCACAAAAAATTTGTCTGAAGTCGGGGAAACAAAAAGTGAAGGCAAAAGCCAACGCGAACATTTCTGCTAAAATCAACAAAACTACTGATAGCATTGAAGCAAACACCCGTGCTGTCATGAAGGCCCATGGGGATCTAGAGGAGGCTAGTGGGCTCAGGTGCCCACCCCATCACACCTAAGGTGTGATGGGGGAAACCTTCACTTTAGGGACATTGAATATCGCCGTACTCAAGGCCTCGCCGTCCCAGGCTAGGAAACTGAGTTTTTATAACAAAATTTACCCGTGCATATCTTGGCCATCCAGGAGTCCCACTGTCTGTGAGGTTCCAAGGATGCTTGGAAAACCATGCTCCTCCCATCCCTATCCTTTTGGTCAGAGCACTGTGGGGTGCTAGTTCAAAGAAACAATTTCTTCAAATTTTTATTATCAGAATCCTTCCTCAATGGCTGAGTCCTCATTGTCACTTTCTCGTGGGCTGACATGGTGCATGCTATCGTCAACATCTATGCCCCAACCTGTGCATGAGAGCGTCAGGAATTTTTTTTGTTGGTCAAATCCCTCCTGCTACCCCAAGACCCTTTCGTAGTTGGCAACATGAACTGTTGGCTAAACACACCAATGGACCGTTGGCCATCCTCCTCCCACACCCCCCAGGGTCACATAGAACTTCGCGTTCTAAAGGCCACCCTTGGGTTAATGGATGCGCTGCTGCGGTGAGCCCCGCTGCTCAAAAACATGATGCGCCCCCACATCCACAATGGCCAATTAAGGTCCATGTCCTGCATCGACCTTATCCTTACACCAGCGATTTTCCAACCCCACATTTACCACTTCAAAAATAACAAAAATGGAATTATCCGACCACCGACTGGTTTCAATAACCTACCACCTACCTGTCACAGTGGCTAAGGCCCCACAAAGGTGCAAACTCCGCCCTCCTGAACTTGCGTCGCCAGGATTTTCCACTTGGGTGTAATCAGCAACTTTGGCAAAAGAGTTTGTTGCACTGTAATTGCGCGGACCTCATCTCCACATGGGCAACCTTCAAAGAGGATACCATCCGCCACTCTTGCCACCTCTCCTCCAGATGCTCATGAGCCACATTGGCTGTCATTTCGCGCGCTCTGGCAGAGTTGGCAAACCTGGAGTCCAACATCCCGGCTTCAGGATACAGCCCTGCATGGGGCCAGAAGTGGGTGGAGGCAGCTGCCCACCTCAACGCGCTCAAAAGGCAACACAAACATCAGTTTTGTGTTCAGAACAGGGCCAAACGCACTACAAAGGGCGACAAGTGCACCGCATATTTTTTTAAAAAAAATTTTGCACCGCGCCTGAGTGTGTCCTTCACACAGGTTTGGAGATCAGATGATTCCATCATGGGTACCCCAGCTGAAGTGGCAATCGAAACACAGAAGTATTGCTCCAAGTTATACTAATCTGATCTAATTCATCTGGCTGAAGTGGCGGTATTTCTCAACTGAGCCCACATCTGCACCATTTCCCAATACCCATAAATAATGAATTTGATTACTCTGAACAAATTATGGACAGCCATCCGCGGTGCACCAAATTGGAAATGCCCAGGACCAGATGGCAATCCATATGAATTCTACAAAAAGTACTTCAAATATATATCCCCAATACTGCTTGCCTCACTTAACCAGAGCCTTTTGGAAACGCGCCTCCTACCAGGATGACAAGAGGCCTTCACTGTCACACTCTATAAAAAAGGGGACAAGCTAGACTTAGCCAACTGGCGCCCCATTTCTTTAATAACACAGATACAAAAATTATAACAAAAATCATGGCTAACCGTCTAGGGATTGTAGCATCTGCCACCATCTTCCCAGAACAATTCAGTTTCATACCTAGAAGGTCAATTTGGGACATCGTGCACTCTGTGGCTAACGCATGCCAGTCCACAGCATCTGGGGCACTTGTATTCTTGGACCAACAGAAGGCCCATGATAGAGTAAACTGGGAATAACTCGGGCCTGCCTCCATCAGTTCCGCTTACCCCCTCGCTTCATCAACTGGGTGATGATGCTCACAGAATCTGCGACAATGGCAGTACGTGGCCCTGGCTTCCTAACAGAAGTATTCCGCCCTCAAAGGGGCTTGCGACAAGGGGACCCCCTTAGCTACTCTTATACAACTTCAGCCTTGACCTACTACTTCGAAATGTGAATGCCCAACTCACTGGGGTCAATGCACCAGGCCAAGCCCCAGTCAAGATGATGGCATTTGCAGATGACTGTGTGGTTAGGGTGTCTAATAATAAAGATGCACGCGCACTTGAAGCTCTCATCCAGGAGTATTCCCGGGTAAATAACGCTGCACTAAACGCTTCCAAAACTGAAATCATCCTCCTTGGTTGGTCTCAAAACTGCTGGGCCCCAGCAACCAGTGCCCAGCCCGGCCCATCTGCTCACACACGTGCTCGCCCTCCCAGCTCACCCCACACCGCCCCACTGGTGCTCCCCTTCGTGCCACGCCCTACCATAGGGCTGGTCCGCCATCTGGGCGTGTGGGTGGAGGCAGTCAGATAGATCAGCAGTAATGGAAAGTCATATTCTAAACAACGTGACAAAGTGCATCACCTCCCTCAGAACCCACCCTACTTCCCTGACTGGCAGGGTTGTTTTAGCCAACTCTATGCTCCTCTTCAAAGTCTGGTTTGGAGCCCACGCCATCCCCTTCTCCCCAAGCTGCTTCAAATCCTTGTATGCCCTGCTGCAAGGATGGCTTTTGTCAGGCCGCCCACCACCAGTACGGCTAGAGGTCATGTTTGGCCCTCATCATCATGGTGGCATGGGCCTGCTTGACTTCAGAGCCCATGCTGCCAAGATCCTGGGCACCTGGATTGCGGCCATCACCGCCCCTACGCTCCCCTCCCAACACTGGTCCCACGCGGCCCACTCCAACTTCTCCCGCGCCTTGGGTCTTAAAAATCCATAGAACCCTCACTCCCTGATGAAATACCTGGCTTCACACCCATCAGCCACAGGTCCTCACGGGACTAAAACCCACTACAAATGAATCCTCCTCTCCATGTGGAGCGCTGAGTGGAGAATTCGTAATAGTGGACACACAGCCCAGAGAGGCCGCCCCTCTCCTCAGTTCACACAAGAGGTACAGGGGCTACCCATCCAAGATGGCGTGATTCCCACACGGCCCCATGTCCTATCCAGGGTGGACTACCTGTACATGATGGACATCCCTTACTCCATTGAGACCCAAAAAACTATCTGGAAATACGCACACCATCCTCTGTTGCAGCCTCAAATCTGTTCCCATGTGTGGCGCTGCCTGAGGTGGGTGTACTATACGGCTGAGCGCTCTAACGCTTTACACTCATCCTGCGTTGTGTGTGGCCAGTATGGAACGCTGTTCCACCGCCTGGAGAAGTGTCCTACCTCTAAAGTGATATGGCGCGAAGTCCAACGTCTGCTGGGCCAGGATCAAACGCATCCCTTCAGTCTGTCAAGAGATATGTTTGCTTTATCAATGGCCTCCACCCTTCCACCCTCCCTCCGTGCTCTGGTGGTTGCAATCGCCATGTGGACTATCCACACGATTGTCTTGGATGCCATCACATGCTCCACCCCCACCCTCCCTGAAGCTGTCCACAGATTCTGGTCTCATTTGGTGGACCACTTTCAGGCGTGGATGTTTGGATACCTCCCACCACATCGCTGACAGCTGGTCTCCTCCTGGTTCCCAGTTTTGTTCATCAAATCAGACCCCTTCCTCCACACGTGTTCAATTGTGGCTACGGCCCCTTTCTCAGGTTCCCTCCCCCTCCACATAAGTGGCGTTTTCGCTGGCAACAAGAGATAGCATCTCTTCTCTGGGGTGCCTTCCCTGTTACTTAGTTTTGTCTCTTTCAGGTCAAATCCAGAAGTGTCCGTCCCATGGTCAGCCTTCCCCGCATTAAATATAAATAGTTTAATACTTAAACTATATACTGGATATAAACTATATTGATAAAATAATAGTGTAGTATCTGTTTTTTATTAGGAGTAAATTCTAAGGAATTTATAGTGAGTATTTGGTCCTCTAACCCTTGGTTAACACCTCATCGATGAAACAGCAGCCATTGCCATTGAATCACCCATCCTCATCTTAGCAGCGATGATCTTCCCCATCCTGGCTAGGATTCTGTCATTGGACATCCTTAAGACCTAAATGGAAAGAGTCATTTAATGTGTCCCTAACATTTTTCTCTCGATCTAAGCAAACTAACCATATTTGGTTAGCGACCTGCTTAGGTAATGGTACTTATTAGTCACTAAGGCAGGTCACGCACCAATTGATCAATTCGCTAGTTGCAGGTGACATCACTCGCCTTGCAATTTTGCTGCTCTTTATAAATCAGTCAGTGATGAAACCTGACCAATCCAAATCAGTACACCTGATAGTTAATCACTATCAGATGCCCCTATTTTGTTGGAAACTCTGCCTGATGAGATCTTAAGTATTAATCTAGATCAATCCTAACAGATACAACCAGGCAAATATCCTAAAATACCTCGAATGTAGTAACTCAAAATTTGGGCCAACCAATTTTCAATTCACCTCACCTTAGGAGATTATCCCCTAACGATTCCTGGTATTCTAGTAGGCTGGGAATATGGGGAAAAATCCCAAAATATTCGTCATCCAATGCGGTGGGGTGTCTTGCTTCAGGAGCACGATGGGTTGGGACGTCCAGTCGCCTTCTTTTTCGCAAGTTCTCTCCCACTGAACAGTCCTGCGCTCTTACAATAAGGAGCTGGCAGCTGTAGTGTGGGCCTTGACCCATTGGCGGTATCTCTTGCAGGGCGCTCAGAATGAGTTAACAGTATGTATGGATCATAAAGCTCATCTTTATTTTTGCAAGCCACAAAATGTGGTGCACCAGCAGGCCCTAACTTGTCAAGTCATGTGCAGCTTTATCTTCAAGTATGAGTTTGTAAAAGGAGCGTTGAATATACTTCCTGACTTCTTAAGTTGCAACGCAAACTGCCTGCAGACTCAGATGAGGCGGATCTGTCAAAGACATCCCTCCCACCCAAATCTTTTCCATTGTACCTCTTGTTGTTTTGACAGCAGACTTATATCTGGACGTTCCCCTAATCTCCTGGGATTTAGCAGCAGAAATGGCCTGTGCAGAAAGTGTGGACCTTCAGGAGAGGTTGTCCCTGCCTTTTTCAAAACATTCCTTGTATTCTCTTGCTGAGGGTTTCATTCAATTTCGTTTACTTGTTCACATTTCTCCCCTCATTCGAGCTGAAGTGGTTCAGGCTTACCATGATCCTCCCGTAGTTGGACATTCAGGAAATAAAAGTGTATTGACTTAATCAAGTGTACCTATAATTGGGTGGGCTTGTTATAGGAGGTTCCAGCCTGGATCGCAGACTGTGTAACTTGCACCTGGGCTAAGTTGGACCAGTATGGAAGGAATGGTCTCATTCACCTCCTATATCAGGCAGAGGGTTCATGGACATTGGTATCTATGGATTTCATGATTAAACCTCTCACTTCTAATGGTTTTATCATCAGGGATGGTGGTTATCAACCGCTTCACAAGTGTTCACTATTTATCCCATAATATTCCACTATTACTTCTGAAGAAACTGACGTCTCTTTGTGCGTCATACTTTCTCTATTTTTCGCCTTCCACAAAAGATTGTCAGAGACCATGGGCCCCAGTTCACAGCACAATTTTGGAACAAGTTCTTGGCGATCTTGAAGATTACGCCCAGTCATTCCACTGTATACCATCTTCAGTCCAATGGTCAAACTGAACGGGTTAATCAGAACCTGAAACAGTACCTGTGTTTCTCTGCTTCAGCCCCAGAATACCTGGGCTGATGATCTTCCTCACGCTCAGTTTTTGTATAATAATGAAAAGCATGCCTCCACTGGGGGTTACCCATATGTAGCGACCTTGAGGTACAACCCAACATTTTCAGTCAGCCTGAATCTTTGCCCAGAGGTACCAGCCGCCACCAATCATGCCCATCATATCTGGGCCACACAATACTTGGTTTAGGATCATCCGCCCAGTGCTATAAGTGACTACAAACATTTTGCAGATTGGAAGAGACTCTCAATTCATGAAATAGAGGTGGGTTCATATGTCATTCTTGACATGCTCCATTTCCAGATGCAGGTGCCCTCACATAAGTTTGCAAGTAAATGCTTAGGTCCCTATTGGTGGAGGAAGATCTGGGTGATATCGCTCTCCAGTTGAAATTGCCACCTCACTGGAAGTAAGAGCCTGTCTTTCATGTGTCCCAGTTGTCCCCATTCAAAGGCAATCTCCTCATATTAAGAGCCTATAGTGATCAATGGTGTGGATGAGGAGGAAGTTGAGTGCATCATAATTTCCCATAAATCTTAGTGATTGGTACAATATTTCATCACTTGGAAAATCTATCCATCCTTCAAGAACAGCTGGATCAGGGCACGAGATTGAGAAAAACTGCTTGGCTCTGGTCGAGGCTATCCATGCCACCAACCAGAAGCTCCCCGTCCTTCACCAAATATTGTTACTTATATGGTAATCAAGTTGCCCAAGGCCACAAAAATGTATCCCTCAATCGATTCCCTGTAGTGGCGCACCCTGTGGCAAAAGGGAAAGGTAATGTAAGTCCATGTGAGCATCCCCTATGCCTAGACTGGGTGGTGTTCCTATTACCTACAAAAAATAGTCTGAGAAGTGCAGAAGTCCCTATCATCTCACAGGGCGATCTTGCTCATGTGTTAGACAAGCGATGAGTTAGAGTCATTCCTTTGAAGATCCAACCACCTGTCCCCACAACTGCCTCCGCCAAAAATTAGTATGGAAAAATGAGAATATTTGTGCTGAAATAATTGAAAGCTGCCACCTCTTGGGACTAAAGGTTCTTATGAAAATCGATGGCAATGAGCCCTTGAAATCAAGGTCTAGAACCCTTAACCTTTGGCAACAAAGCCTGTTGAGAACACACATTCAATGGATGACGAATAAAATGTTTAATTCTCTGCAAACTAGCCAATGTCATCAGGCCATTGAGAAATGTAGTTGTTGGTTTTATTCTGCTTCAAAAACATCAAGGACAAATCCCAATGGTCGTGTACCTTCTAAGAAGAATGTTTCTAGTGTCAAATCCTCGTTTAAACAATCCAATTGCATCAGGCCATTAGGAAATGTTATCACTGATTTGAAACTTACTTCAAAACATTGGGAACCAAGACCAACGGGAAGATACCTTCTAAGATGAATGTGTTAAATGTCAATTCTTCAGCAAAACTCTCTGATGCCATTGGGTCAATGTTGAACGTCTTACTAGCTCAAAACCCTCCCTCCAAACATTAGAATTATCAATTTAGTATATCTTGCTTGTCCAAACAGGCGCCAAAGTGACCAGGTGCGGGTGTTAGTGACCCCAGAAAAATTTCTGATCTCATGGGACTGCCCCTATGTAGGGTGGTCTTAGAGTTTCCATTGACCATCAGGTGAGATGCCATTGAGCTAACTGTCAGAAATGTAATAAACTATAATTTTGGGAGTCTAAGGTCGATCCAACAGAGACTTGGCCCACCACTGAATATTTGAAGTCAGTTCAAATTAAATTTCTTTTCCCCATCACTAAAAGTTCGCCTGGTTAAGTCAAATCTTGAGAGCCCTGATCCCAAGCTATTCACTAAATAGATCTTCTATTTAAGCAATTTTAACACATTGAGAAAATGACGGTTGTTTTTCTATATTTGATATCTTTAAAAATTTTTATTTCACAAATTCAATTTTTCCTTTGACAAAAAATTTAACCCCCAATTACATTCTACTCTTTCATAGTTCACAAATCCAGGGCCTTAAACTTTGATAGCCTGGTTCTTAGCTGGTTTCTTACATATAATTTGTGCCCTATTGGCGCTCACTGGTGAAAATCTACCCATATTGATTTAACGTCATACAAGCAGCTGAACTTGGCATTTGGGCTCACCATTTGGGTGTTTGGACGATTAGACTAACAGGCCAGTCTTAACTTATCTTGCCGTTACCCTGAAAGGAAGAATGGAGCATGGGAAATCATGCTCCTTCCCATACTTTCTTTTTTGCCACAGCACTGTGAGGTGATAGTAAGGACGAACCACAACTTTATATTTATTTCTAAAAACTCTTTCTTGTACGGCCATTTACTAGCCATTACTTTCTCATGGTATGACTAATGCACACACTTGCCACATTTATGCTTAAACCAATGCATATGAGCATCAACATTTTTTGTCCCAGCTTGCTCTCCTTCCCCTTACTACTAACACTTTTGTGGTTGGGGACATGAACTTCTGAGTGAGCCTTGCCACTGATTATTGGCCATCTTTGGTAAAAGCCCCACAGGTACACGTTGAACTTTGCATCCTAAAGGCTACCCTGGGCCTCTATGACACCAATCCTAAACACTCTCCCCTCATTCATAACAAGACTCTCCTTCATGTGCACAATGGTTAGTTGCTGTCTATGTAATGCATAAACCTCATCCTTGCATCTTTAGTATTACGCCCTCTAGAATTTTCAATTTAAAATAAAAAATCTTTTCTCTGACCATTTACTTGTTTTGGTGTCTTTTACTCAGTTGTGCCCTTTGGCACAGGCGAAGTGATGGAGTAGACTTTGCCTAGCCAATCTCTCTGTGTCCAAGTTCACTAACTGGATTGAAACTGCAACTTCAACACAGGAGTTTATGACTCATTTCTGCGCTGATCACCCACATCACAGGGCTGCTTTTAAATTTCACATAGTTTCACAAGATTGCCAGATATCATTGCGCTGCTCAATGCAGCCTTCAGCAGTCATTTGGCGTACAGTAGCAGAAATGGATCACCTGGAGAGCAACTTACTTGCTGCATGTTACAGCCCTGAATGGGGCCATAAATGGTTAAGGTGTCTGCCTACTTGAACAGACTGGTGAGAGAACACAACCACCACATTTGTGTTCAATTAAAATGCAAAAGATAATATAGGTGATATGTGCTCCACATATTTCTTCCACTGGATTTTAATCCTAAACTTAAAACAAGCCTGTGCACAGGTCAGAAAATCAGAAAATTTTATTGCAGAGATGCCAAATGAGGTGTCTGCCAAGAGACACAAGTTTTAAGATAAATTTTACATGACTAACCCTGCCATACCTGCAAAATTAAAATCATTTCCCAATGGTGCACATATATGCTCCATTAACTGCCACCCAAACTTAATTTTTTTATTGCAAGATGAACTCTTGTTTTCTGTTTGTGGTTCACCACACATAAAATAACAAGTCCCTGAAAATTATTTTTCTATTAATTTAAAAAAATATTCTTCTAATATACTAATCTGATAGTAGTCTTAATTATTTTATGCCTGTTGGAGGCAAGCTCCTTTCTGGAAGCCAAAATGCATATTTGGTAATTTTGCTTAAAAAGAGGGATAAGCTGGATTTGAAAATTGGCGCTCTATCTCCTTTATTAACACTTATAATAAACTCTTTATCAAAAATTATGGCAAAGCGCCATTGAGAAAATGCCTCTGAAGTAACAACCCTGACCAATTTGGCCTCATACCAAGAAGATCTATATGTGCCAACCTCATACAGTAGTCATCGTCTACCAATCTCCTCCTACTGGTGCTCTTGTGTTCCTGGATCAGAAAAAACTATGCTTGTGCCAACCCGGCTTATCTGAGGGCTTGCCTCCACAAGTTTCATCTTCAATAATATACTTTCAATTGGACAATGTTGTTTACTAAATCAACCTCAATGGCAGTACTTGGCTTATGTTCCTGATAAATTTGGTTTCCCCCAAAGCGGTCTCCATCAGGGTGGCCCTTTAAGCACACTATCATAAAACTTTAGCCTTGATCCACATCTCCGCAATGCAAATGCCCATCTTTCTGGTGTACATGTGTAGGACATGCGCTAATTAGAATGCTAGCATTTGCTGATGATTATGTGGTCAGAGTCTCTGATAACCATGATGCACGCATCCCATAAACTACCATTCAGAATTACTCCAAAGTTAGTAATGCAGCCATAAACGCCAACAAACTGAGATCATTCTTATTAGTAGATACCAAACTTGCGGGTCTCTTGGCCCCACTGATCAGCATATTCTATATTTAGGGTCCCTTAGTAGCTTAGCAAAGTCATCTCATATTGCCCCCCGTGTGCTCCCAGTTATTTTCAGGCCCATTTTAGATCCAGTACGCCAATTGGGAGTATGACTGGAGGCGGGTTGAAATGTCACCTATGTAATGAAAAACTTACATATTATGCAAAATAACTTAGCGCATTGCCTCCCTCAGAGGTCAGCATATTAGCTTGATAGCCCGAGTAGTAGTTTATAACTTTCAACTTTTGGTCATCGTTTTCTTTGCTGCACATGCTATTACTTTTTCACCCACCTTCTTTGCAACTTTCTATGCCATCACACAAGGGTGGCTATCCCTAGGTCGCCTTTCCCCTGTGCGTCTGCACGTCCTGTTTGGCCCAAGCCATAGTTGTGGTATGGGACAAATCATCTACGTGGACCATGCCTCCAGTATAATTAGCTCTTGGATCACACAATTAACTAACCCCACATTCCATACCCAGCACTTTTCTTGAACAGCATGGTCCAATTTTGCCCATGCTCCTGGCTTTCACACCAAAAACCCTAATTCTATGCTCAGCTACCTCGCTTCACACCTTTAGAGAGTATTTGGTTTTTCTGGCGACAATGGGCTCTGCTGGTAAGCAGGCTAATCACTATGAAGACAAGTCGACACTTGCCATTTCACCTTAGGTGATAAGGCCAGAAGCGCCAGCTGACCCCTGGGGTATCACCCGCGCCATTTGGGAATCCCCCTGCCTTAACCCAAACCAACAAGAACAAATTTAAACTTAAATCAAAAGGGTTAAAGGTCAAAGGGAGATATTTTTGAAATGGAAGCACCAGGTACTTATATGTACAAATAGGATTGCGCCCTTTGCTAACCTATCAACTCATTGCTGGTTCTTCCAACCAACCAATCTCTCTTCCTTCCGCTGCACTACTATCTTCCCTGGTGTCAACCCTCTTGCCCCATCCTTCCCAGTGTCCAAATAATACTTTTGGCTCATCATCAGCTTCAGTCGCTGGTGAGCCATATAACTGATTATATAAACTAGTATCTAATTGTGATTCAACTTAGTAATTATGCGCTGTAAACATCTTTGGTCTCTTGAGAAGTCAGAATAACTCAATTTCTTTGCCAACGACGCATTTTAATCACCTAGTCAATTATTTGGGGATCACCTCTCTCAGTCAATAGTTGATTATCATATTAGATGCCAAAACAACTTTGGCTGCCTCAAACTCGGAATCTTTGGCTTCCACCAACATATTATAATTAAACCAATTGGATCATACTCAGCTACTAGTTGCCAGTGATTATATATTAATTTGGGCCATTGATTGGCCCTGACCAACCCTAAGTTCCAATCTTGGTGGAATACTAGATTTGGCTCAACCCACATCGGGGAGCAACAACTAAGAAATCACCTAAATGACTATAAAATTCAGCATTAAACCATTCCTCCTGGATTGGTCATATCTTCCCAAGTATTGATAAATTATTTGACAAATCCATCTAGTTAAAATTCTGATAATATACCTCTGCCACAGGCCCTCATGGGAACCCTGCACACTTCAAGAGGTTTCTCATGACCATGAAGAGCGCAGATTAAAAGATCAGCATCAGTGTTCACGCCTCACAGAGGGTCACCCTACCCCCCTTTATACCAAAGCAGTTCATGGGAAAGTCGTTATGCACAACATGGTACCTCGCCATTGTCATAATATAGCCCACGTTAATTATCTCGACCCTCTAAACATCCCTTACTCTTTGGCAACCAGAAGGACACTTGAAGGTATGCCCATCATCCTCAATTGCACCCAGGGTTAGCGCCCATGTATGAAGATGCCTGAAGAAGACGTACCCTACCCCAAACGGTTCAACGCCTCTCTCTTCACGTGCATTGTGCAGCCAAATGGGTCTTTAGTCATTCTTCTGGAAGATTGTCCGGCATTCCAGGCGATCTGGCGTAAAGTTATATGACTCTTCCTCCAGGATACTTAACATGCTTCCATCCTGTGTAAGTATACTTCAGTTCTACCAAAAATTTCCCTTTAGCCTTCTCTTCATGCCTAAGTTGTAGCAATTGCATTGTGGACGATATATAATAATTTCTGGATGCTTTTACTGGTACTGATCCCACCCTATGTGAAGTCATTTGTCACTTCCAATTCTGCTTAGCGGACCACATACAAGCCTTGTGGTTTGGCCCTTTGCCATCATGCCAACGCCTGTTGGTTTCCTCCTGGTTCCTATTTTGCTCCTAGTTTCTGATCCTTTCCTTCATTCATGTTCTGTATTGGTGCAAGATTTTCTGACACCTCACCTCCTCCTTTCACTGGCAATCCCGCTGGCAGCAGGAGGTAGCTATGGCTCCTCTGTGGTGCCTCTTAATGTGTCTTTGTGTTTTAAGGTTAAGGCTTTACTGGAAGTGTCCGTCCCATGGCCAACCTTCCCCAAAATAAAAATTAGTACAAAGTAATAAATTAACTTTATGTTTCAATTCATTTAGAAGATATGATGTCTTTGTTGTTGTAAATTGGAATTTTGTTTTTTGTTTGGATAGCTTCGTTTGACACATATTTTACAATTGTTATAAAAAAATTGTTAATTGCTTTCTCAAATTGTCTACAACAGGTAATTAAAACCTGATGTTGTTGACAAATATGCTCCAAGAGAATTTCGCGGTCTTCAGGTGTCTCTGCTGCGCTGTATTGTGAATGGCGTTGTCATTGAAGTTCTGGTCAAACTGCATGCTATTTATAATTTTTGACAGCTCTTTGTTGTGCTTGATATTGGCTATGTGAATCTTATCTTGCACACTTTGCTTCATTATTTTCATATGTCTTCTTGAACAAATATTTAAGCTTATTTTTAAATAACCACCTTTTTAAATAAACGCTGTATATTTTCCATTGTTATATACAATAGAATCAAAGACAATTATCTAAAACTAAAGAATTGCTTTTATAGATAGTATTTTTACTTGATTTTTTGAAATAATAACTCCAACAGTAAAGTCAAGGAGAAAATGATGCCATTGACTGCTCATGTGCAAGTCTCTTCAATTTCTCTTAATTTTGGAGATAAAACACAACAATTACTAGGTGCTCTCATGAAAGCCAACGCGCCTCCAAACACAGGAACTGAATTTTTAATTTTATATCTCCGCACCCTCAAAATCCACCCTTCATGAGATGTTTGTAAATTGCTATTGGATTTTTCATTTGTGTCCCCAAAAAACCCCTGCATAGCCGTTTAGAAGATTTCACAAATTTCATTATCTTAATTTCCATCCCTAATATACCCCCTATGGGGGATATTTACAAAATTTAGGCTGAATGTTATATTATTAATTGAATTTGGTAACTGTGCAAAATTTAATAAATTGGTTATATTAGGAAACTTTATAAATGAAGGATGCAGGGTTCCAATACAAACAAGAGTGTGATTTAAAAAAGTAATTAAACCTCATTTTAAGTGTGTATTCATATGTGTATGTATGAGACACATTATCCATGAACAAGTAATCCAAAAATAGCTAAGCTTGGTATAAATAACTCGAAAATTTTGGGAGTTACATAGGCTATTCTTAAGAAATATAGTTTTTTATTTTAATTTTTATATGAGGTATGCCGACCAGGGATGACATTACTGAAGCTCAAAGAGCTAAAAAAATGAACAAAAATAATAACCAAACAGAATGATTAACCACCCAAAAAGAGTAGGTGAAACACAACTGAATGAGAATACAGCCAGCCAGGTTGTACAGCGATGAGTCGCTCAACCTACCACTTTGGAAGGGGAATGGTATTGGGTGCACACCCTTGGCATAAGAATCCATATCATAGGCAAAAGTGCGGGCAAAGGCGGAAAGCAATGGTGTGTGGTGTTCAGCAGCATGGGGAGTGAGTTGTCTGATGTTTGACAGGCCGCTAAGATGACATATATCAAAAAATCACCTATTTCTTTTAGAATCAGTTTTTCACATGAAGGCGGATGGAAGAAAGCTGGGATAATAGAGCTACTTTGGCTCAGGTGGTTTTTGTCTTGGCCTGCGAAGCAATAGCAACTTTATGAATGGCGGCATTTGCTTAAATGTGGAAGTTCATGCTGTCCTGTTTGCCCTGCAGGGCTATGGTCAGAGCAAAAATGGAAGAAAGGATACCTTTGGCAAGTATCACTATTGATGCCTCATACATCTCACGGATTTAGATGCTATCTGGGTTTTCAGCTGCAGCAACAGTGATCTGGTGTTCAGAGCAGAACGAAGAGGTGTTTGGTCTTGGGGCGAAAAAATGCTGAGGGACCTCGAATGGGGTGCTGTACTTGTAAGGACTCTTTGATTTGGTATAAAATTCTGCAATATAACATTGCCCATTTTACCAGTTTCATCCAATAAAGTCCATGAATTCAAGTCAAGAGGAAAATTGGGATCAGTTATTTTCTAGGTTGTGGCTGGTGATTAAAGAATAAAGTGGGGATGAACAGTTGTTAAGTTAATTCCTGATTGGCCGTTGCTGGCTCTGTAATGGCAGTAGGCTTTGGGAGAGGGGGGAAGGATTGTATCCCAAACTGAAAAAGGCTGTGGGGAGTCAAGTCAAGTTGGGACCAGTTGAAGACAAAGCAGGTCCAGCGGAAGCATCAAGAGAAGGCAATAATGCTTTGAGTGGTCTAAATCAAATCAAAATGGGCAGATGGTCCACCTGTCCTCAACAAAGGCCCAGAATGGGTGGTCAGTGGCTGAGGGAATGATGTGGCATGGGGGAATTGACAAAGTGATATTATTAAAATTAGGATTAATCATGGTAAATGCCTGAGCCCTGCATGATGAAAAGCCCCACTGGGAAACACAAACTGAAGGATGGGGTTGGAGCCATATATGGCCAAGCCTTCCATCAGCTCCTGATGGAGCACCATGGGGGTAGGTAAGTGGGCAACCCCACAAACTGAACCACCATAGTGGTGTCAGTAGGGAGCTGGGTGCATGTTGTGGGGATAGAGGTTCTCTGGAAAACCAGGGGTACGCTGGCTACAGTGGCAGCGCCAGCTTTGTATGTGAAGTCTAGATCCAAATACCCCTTATAGGGGCGGAAATATATGAATTTGGCTGGCAACATCACTGCCTGGGCCAAGTTGATAATAGCTTTTTCTTTGTATGGGAATAATTTCCAATATTCAACCTGAAGGCTGAAACACAGCTGGGATTGTGGGAGAACAAGTGGGCTGCAAGTCACTGCCTGGACTCATGCCAGGTGGATGGTGAGATCCTTAGGCAGAATGAACTTACCCAATGATTTAGGGGTCTGGACAAGACTTTGTGAGCGCATTTTCCCACTGGATGGAAAACGCTGGGTGAGGTTTTGTTGCTGCCCCATATGGGAGCAGCTGACGGAGAATCTGAGGTCATTGGTGAGCAAATGTGGAGGGTGGCATAGGCTAGCAGTCACTTTTTACTTTTACTTTTTAATTAAAATCACTTGATTTTACTCCAAGTGGAAAGAAAAAAATCTTAAAATTTATAAAAAAATTTTTGAGGTGGGTCAACTTTGGGACAAATACCACACCAAAAATGTTTTCTAGCCAGTACAGGTTTTGAAATCTAAACCTGCACTAGGGGTGGAAGCAGTTTTGCCCACTTGACTAACCACCCTTCTTAAAATTTATAGTAATAGTAAAAAATTGTTATATAAGGCTTAGAAAATAAATGAGTCTCTTATGATAATCAGTAAATTGTTTTAGTATAGCCTTTTGGTATGCGGTTGATTTAATAATTCATTAATTTTCTAAGTGGTTTGGTGGTTGCTTATTTAATTCAGAAGCTAGTTAATTTTACTATGCTTTAATTATACATTTTATAGTTGGTGATTGGTAGATACAATGGGTCAAATTAGTTTTTTGCTACCTATTTAATAGTTTGTTCTAATTCAATAGGTTTAGTTGGTTTTAATTGAGTAGATAATAGTTTTAGGATAATTTTGTAGTTTTAATAGTTTTGCTAAGCGGCTGTTGGGGATTGTGACTAGTGTAATTGATAGGCTCAGATGGATTTAGCCAAATAATTAGGGGTTATTTTTAATTTAGTAGAAAATATTGGTTATGGTAAGCAAGGATTTATTTTTTGATTTGGTAGTTTTTATTGTTTTTCTATGAGTAATTGTAGGCTTTTTATTTTAAATGAGGTTTATTAGCTATGCTGAGGTTGATGGCTAGTTAAAGAATAGGTTTACTGGTTTCTAAACTTATCTAAGGCCATCTAACAATAACTAAATATAAATTAGAAAAGATTTTTTGGTAAGGGATAAACATTAAATAGTAATATTAACAGTTGAAAAAAGTTACCAGTATAAAGAAAATTTCAACCGTCATTTATGTGACCAATTTACAATCTGATTATGCAATTTTATTTCAGAATTTTCACAAAACCTTTCAGCTTAATTTGTGAAATATTTGGTGAAATTTTTTTGAACAATTCCAAATCATCATCACTTTGGCAAGTAGTTTGTTTGTTATTCCATTGTTAAATTCAGACAATAGTTCTTCTAAATGACTGGCTATTTGGATAATTCAATAATCTAAATAAAACAATAAAGAGAAGTGCTTTGACTTATTGATCAATGATATGGCTATTAAAATTTTATTTTTACACTGTCTAACTGGTTAACAATTTAAAACAATCTCTCTTGATTCACCCACTTTTGGTCATAATATAGCTTTAAATTTAGTAAAAACAGCTCCACTCATCGTCACCCTATTCAAGTTACATATGTTGATGCGTTCAACGCCTTCTACCCCTTCGTGGGGAAGTGGTTCTTCCACCTCCTAAAATTTTTTGCCCATTTCTGAAACATGTCAGGCTGAATCAGTTAGCCCTCCAAATTCTTCATCATGCTATGTCCTGCCAAGGACTTAGCTTACATCTCACTTGAACCCAGGTGGTGCCACGCTGCCTCTTTGTACTACCCAGAGCAACATGTGATTTGGCCTTTGGGAAGAATTTGGAAAGTTGTTCCCCTAATCAGATAAAGCCATTGTCAAATTATCCCAGGCTGATATGCAGCCTTCAGGCTCCATCAACTTCTGCCCCTTCAAGGGGTATTTTATCTTGGCTTCACACGTGAAGCTGATGCTGCAGTAGCAGCTACCATCCCCCTTTGTTCCAGGGCACCCCGTCCCAACTACATATACTAAGTTGCCCACTGATACCACTCTTTTGGTTCAGTTTGCAGGCCTCTCTACACACCTGACACCCAAAATTTTAATGAATGGAATTATCACTGGATTATCAGAATAAGGTTCTGAACCCAAGGTACAATTTGTGGTTCCCAATGGAGCCACTTCTTTCACTGAGCCCCTGCGCCTTTGCAACTATTCATCCAGTATCAACAGAAATAGCCCTCTCAATCCCCCTCGCACCATTATCCACTCTGCCCCAGACCATCCTTTTTGGGCTCGAGTGGATGGAGGGCGCACTATTTTCCCTATCTGTTTTAAACTGGACCATTCAAAATGGCGCTGCCCCTCCATCTCACAAGCCGTGGCATCCACACCTGACTCTATGCACCATGACCCCATATCTATTCCAATAACATTTTTGAATTTGGCACTGTCCTTCCCCCCATCCCCCCAAAGTGGTAGCCACAGCAACCACTGAATCAACAAACCAAAAATTACCTCAATGAACCTCTTATCCTAAAACCACCAATTAGGAGCCATAATGGACTAAAGTAAGTTTGAAATCATCCTAGCCAAATGCTACAGATAATCTATATGTATACAACTCAATCAAATTCAACCAAAATACGTGGATATATTTAGTTTAGATTAATTAATTAGGTAAGCTTATCCCTGAATTCGAATGGGCTGGTCCCACTCCATTTGAAATGTACCTCAATACTAATTATGCGGCCTTATTACCAAAGCGCCATTATGTGCTTCGCCCTGATGCCGCCCCATTCAAAAGTGACCACCAACTAGCTGAAGAGGCAGTTGCCTCCCTCAAATGTCGCCCAACCCATAAAGCTGTTGCAAAATCAGTTGCAGTACTGGCTACGGGCTTACCACCTCCTATCCTACCTAATACCATGCTTCCAAAAAGAAAAAGACCATCTCCAACACTATCATTTGGCAGTTTCAGCAGTTCAAAAAGTTGCAGTGGCCACAAAGTTTGGCCAAATACTGCATTACCCAATACAGCCTAGCAACCATCGCCACCCTACCTAAAGTACTCCCTGAGATGGAAAAAGCACTTTCAGACTATATTTCTACCCTCCTCATCGCACACATTGAGTTGCAAAAACCCATTTGTTATCTTGACCCCCATTTCCATGATGCGCCCACACCAGTTCTATCAGCATAGTGCCGCTACATGTCCACAACAGATGAGGAACAAGAGCCTCCTGATTTCCCTTCACCCACCGCCATGAATGTATAGAGGTTTCTGCTTCCAACTTGGCTGGTGTGTTTTGTTTAATTTTGCATCAGTTTGAGTAGATCTGTCCATCTCGTTTTGGCTTTGTTTTACTTAATTTCTAGTTTTAGCTCGTTCAAGCATTAGTAATACCCGTCCCCTGGTAGCTTGTCTTAGTTAGATGAACAAGTTGACAATTCAAAATAATAAGTGAAATAGTATTTCTGCTGTTCTATGAATATCAATTTTATCCTGAGTTACATTGATTCTCCTAGAATATTTAAGGCACCAAATATTGCTTAAGAGGGTATTAAAACCCTTTGACAATATCACAATAAAGTACCAGATCATAGATTCTAAGTTTCAGTCAATCTTATTTTATTCTAGTTTTAGATAGTCCATTACCTAGGCATTGTCATTTATAAACACCCAGGATGACTAATGATGACTGTATAATTGATGATCCAGATAACCCTGTATAGCGCTACATCACCAGCCACCTGTCAATCAATCCTCCATAAATTGCTAATTCATTGGCAATATGTTGATTCTTACATGGAGTTTGTGAGTACTTCCAGATTCATGATGTGAACAGATGTTCATGAGGCTCTACACCAGGCAAACCATATAATAGTTTTGAAAATACTCCAATAGATGATTGGTTAGAAGCCTATAACCACTGGGGTGATGACTATGATGTGAGCAACTGTCAATGACTCTTCAAAGTGCCTAGACTAATTTAGCAGGTATAGCCAGGGGATGGCACAGTGCCAACCTCTCATTTACCACTTGGGATGAATAAAAAAGTGCGCCCACACCAAGTTTCAACTAATAACCACAAAACATCAAGATAAGTTCTGTCACATGTGCATGAGAGGCTAAATGACATTAACCAATTCCTGGTAAAATTTGAAGATCTACTTGGAAAATGGAACTAGTCAGCATCTGATGCTGTGACAATATGGAAAAACAATTTTTGGAATGGTTCTAGGCGCATTAGAAGAACAATAAAAATACTTTTCTTATCACCCACCCTTCATGTGCTGACCATGCCATTGAAGTCTGAGAACAATATGATCACCTATCCAGCCATCATAAAAAAAACGAGCCATCAGAAAGTTTAAGATAGAGGAGGAAAAACATGGGGGTGAGGATGCTCCAAAGTTTCAGCATATTAGCCCTCCCTATGAGTTCACCACACAGATAAACGCCCTCTCTGAGAAAATGGAATAGATCACTATTTTAGCACAAGGAGGACCTCCAAAACAACCATCGCTGCCACAATTGTAGTGAGTCTGGGTATCATTTCAGGCAGTGCCAGAACCCATGCTGGCGTTGAAAAGTGGTTCATCTAGATGGAAGATGTTCTGCCTGAGCTTGTAAAAACATGGCACACCTCCAACTCTTGTACAGGAAGTTTCCCAGTATGTAACCTATCATGTCCTAATATTCCCGCCAATACTATATGGGGAGCGCTAGTGGGACCTTATCTGCCGTATCCCTATCCCTATATAAAACCACAACCAAATGACTACTATGGGATTGGGCATTTTACTACCAGCATTCCCACGTTTTGCCATTGCAGGACATTATTTGCCACTTTTCAGCAGATTGTGTACCCATCAGCATAGGCTGAACCAGAACAAGCCTGACAACTCCAGTCAGAAATGTACGCTTCTGAAAAATGGAAAATTAGAAAAATTTGCCATACACAATAGATATGACTTAACCAAAAGAACCAAAATTAAAGACCTTCCTGAACCAAGAGAAGAAGGAACCTGATGAACCTTATGGGATACCTATGGAAGTTTATGATAATTCAAGAAAAAAATGACGATAACCATCTTCACTTAACCAAATTGCCAAGCAGGCTATGAAATACTACAGTCCCAACACTACCCAAGTATTATGGCAGTTGTCTCTGATAAAAAACATCCAACAGTGAATTAAAACAACTATTACAAAATTTTTCATACTACACAAACCACCGGTTCAGTTCCTAACCTGGCATCATACTAGCCTAAATTGGTCTCAGCTATGAAAATTTTAGAAAAAAATTATCCCAGTACCTCTTGGAGACTTGTGAAAGTCCAGAACTTCACTACATCAAGACCTTTATTATGCTATTGGTCTCAAACAGATATATAAACGGAGGCCCAACTCAAGAATCTCTAGTCACCAACACATGAGCACCTCACACCATGGGGGCCCTTGTCAGACAATTACTAGTCCTTATTGCAATAAGGCTGATTCAGGCTTCAATATGGATAAAATTGGCAAAAAGACCCTGGTCAATTCTCGGTGGAACCCCTCCAAAGGGGTAACACTCATATTAATACTACACTGATAGATAGCATGAGTTTAAGAAGTTGGATTGCACTGACCATGCGGCAGAATCAGGGGAGTTTGTCCAAGATTCCTCCCTGGCCCACCTCCACTTTACCTTACACACCGAAGTGGAGACCACCCCCTTTTTTTAAGGTTGGTTTGGGTCCCCCAAGGTGCAAATATTTTTACATCCATTAAATGTGTTAAATATTAAATCTTTGCATAACAGAATAGTTGTACCCAGTATCAACCCTCCATTGGCTGTTCCATTTTAGCAAAGTTTGATTAAAGAGCACTAATAGGTCAAATACCATGTTCCATAATTTGGACACTTCTAGCTTGATCATAACTTTGAGCCTTGACACAATTGAATACTAATCAGAGATATCATAATATGTTTTTTTAAATTTATTTGAGTTAAGCCTATCAGAGGACAGACATTACCAATACTTGATAAGCAAAAGTATTGTATGAACAAACGAACAGAACAAAATAACCCTTAATAAACCTCCAACCAGGAGGGAAGTGGTATACCACTAACCCACCATGGCAGAAGGTGAGGGGGTTGGGCGGCTTTTTTACAGGAATTTTATTCAAGACATAATTATTATCATTGTAGAAATGAGCAAAAGTGGAGAGCCAAGGCGTTGGGGCATCAGTGTGGTGTGGGTGGATGTTAGTGTAAAATGAGTTTTCTTTGGTAAGATTGGCTTGAATAGTAACTTCAGCGAAAAACTCTAGGTGATGTCCATCTTGAGTGTGCATTGTGGAGTTATGCAAAGTTGGAAATAATTTGGCAGTGATTTTAGCAGATGTGTCAAAATCTTCTAGTTTTGCTACACGTATGACATTGAGTTTAGCCCTTAAAAAATTTGGTTATGTCGCTTTGTCTACTTTTGGAAAATCAGGGAAAAGTTTAGTGTGGTCAGCCCTTCATGGAATTTAGAAACTGAATAGGATACTGCTTTGTGGAGGTTTGGGCAATTGGGTGAGGCCACCACTGCTAAGGCGAGCTGGTGGTCACTTTGGTAGGGGATAGCATTGGGTTTAGGATTGAGTCTTTTAAGGGGATAGGGTTTTGTCAAAAGTAGAATTGTAAAATATATTCTTACCATAATTGTACTGGTCAAGAGGTTCACCAAATTCCTCATTCATAATAACTTTACCTAATTTGTCAACCTCTTAACAGGTCCCATGGATCTTAGTTCACAATAATAGTGGGTGAAAAATTTGGGTAAATAGTAGTCAAATGGGCTGCTTGGGTGCAAATGGTGGTACAGGCCTGAATCTGATTGGCTGTGGTGAGATTGTGTGGGTTAATGTGGATGGGTTTGGTGGAGGCTAATTTACCACTATGACCCATTGAATGAGAACGTTAAGTGGGAGAGGGCAACAAAATACTCCATTCAGAATCTGCTGAATAGGGCTCTGGAGCCACATAAGAAGAATTGGCTCAGAGGAATAATTTTTTTGAATGGTCAAACCCAAAACAGAGGGGACAAATTTGGTGATTATTATCCACTTGAGCCCAAAAAAATGCTCAGGTGCCACTGCAATATGAGCATGGGGGATTTGTTGGGCTATGGAAGAGCAGTGTGAGATTATGGTGGCAGTGGCGTGAAGGGCAGCAAGGCGCCTTACACCAGAGGGAACAGTGAAGATGAGGTTGGGCTGATCCCTATAATCTAGAAGCCCCGCCATAATTGATCATATAAAAGCTGGGGTGGGAGTTGGGAAGTGAGGGATGCAAAGGATACCACCAGTATGTTGTCTGAAGGGGGCAATTATGAGTAGTAGGAATGGGAGTGTTTTTGTAAATAAGGGGTTGAAGCTGTTGATGCAGCCTCCTCCACCCTCTGAAAGCCAATATTGAAATATCCCTTAAATGGTTGAAAATTAATAAAGCCAGCCATCGCAAAGGCAATAGTGACAAGTTCAATAATTGCCTTGTTGGTTATGGGAATAAATTCCCATAGTCAATGCATAGGCAAGATTGGATTGTGGAATGAGGAAGGGTGAGATGATGGGGGTGAAAAGGGTGGATGCATGCAAGGTAGATGGGTAAGTCCCATGGGGACAAAACAGCTGGTAGAGATTGGTGGGTTGTTTGAACCCATGCAAACGCGTTAGCCCACAGGGAAGAAAATGCTAGGCAGTGGAGCACCTCTGCCCCACACCGGAGCAGCTGGTAGAAGATCTGAGGACATCAGCAGGAAAATGGACGTGGCCAGATGGCAGTGGTAAAATTAAACTTTTTTAAATTCTTAAAAAAGTGAGATCAAGTGGAAAGAAAAGCCAATAGGGTTTGCTTTTGATCCTCTCGCTGCAACTTTATAAAATTCATAAAAAATGAGCCTTTTATTAAGATTTAAGTGTCATTATTCTATATATCAATAGTATATATGTCCCCTAAAAATAGTTATTCTAGCAGTAGAGATTGAATTTCTTCGGTACATATTGTTGAAATTCAGGGTGCAAAACACCAGCGAGCATCCAATACTCCTGAATTCCAACAGCCCTTCTTTGGATATTCAGTGAGCACACTCCCTATCACAGGCTTCTCAGAAAATATTGTGATCAAGAAATTCCTTCTGGACAATGGATATCAAGACATCATTCAGAGCATCATGTGTTTCCTGATAGTAGAACTCATCTGGCTTGTTGTGGTCAAGTGTTCTACCTCTCTATTGAGAAAGTGGGCGAATTTCTGCTACATCAATGTAGTAGTTCTTATTCACAACAACTTTTAGTTATTTCTTTCCTTAGCATTTTTTAAATTTTTGATGTGTTAACTTTTGGCAGATTTGATTGTACCTCTAAATTAGTTGCACATGGTAAAACCCACTGAGCAACGGACAAACAATATGAAGATCACTAGCCCTCAATAATTAAAAAGTATCGACTTTATAAGGAGCTATGGCCCCGACATTACCACTTTATTTAATTATAAACTTAATGGCTGATCCGTTACTCTTTTCTACTACCCTCTTTCTTTGTAAAAGACCCCCTTTTACATGTTCACACTCAATTATTAAACCTTTGTATTCCTAATCAGTATCAAAACTTTCGCTTAGTAATTTCTTCTATTGACAATGCTTTTTGGTGTTCCATTCTATCATTGAGTTAGTGCGGAATTCCCCCAATTAACCAAACTATGTATACTCTTATCAATTTACTTTGTATTCACATAACTTCCACTCATCTCGAGGCTCACCTCAAATCTAATTTATAATCATCCATAACTATAGCTTACCTTCAAGACATATTTTAATCTCAATAGCACTTCCCTTGACTGGATGATAAGCTCCTATTGCTTGTATGCTCAAAGGAACTTCTTGTGTAAGTTGATAATCTGACGACCCGCAGGTTCCTTGATAATGTAGGCATCAACCCCAGTCTTCTTGATTATCTTAGACGGTCCAATCTATATGCCGGCAAGTTTGTTCCTTATTTTAAACCCACATTGGTCGTGAACACAAGATCCTCTATCGCAAACATTGGAGGGTGCTGCATCTACATTGTTCAGCCACTTGTTATAGATCTTTCTGGTTAGATAGTGGAATATGCTTCAGTTTGGGTTTAATTAGCATATCTGTTAAAGAAGACAAATAGCGTTGGGTATTACTCCGCCAGTATCATCCACACAGGAATAAAGCAATGCTGGCAACGCTGGATGTCTCACATGAAGTAGTTAGAAATGACATTTCCCAGTTGATGAGTGATGGATAATATTGTATGTAAAGATAGCGGTGAATGATAGGGGTACTCCTTTCTGAAGGCTGATCCTTTACAAGCTTGCGTAGAATATTTACCAAGGTTCCATTTACCCGTTCTAACATTCAATTATATTCAGGGTGATAGACTGTAGTCTAGACTCTGCGAGTTGCCATTAGTTCGTTAAACTTGGGAAGTAAATGTGATATGAAATTGGTTCCATTATCCATGAGGATAAATTTAGGACAGCCATGTTGCTGTATGACATACTCCAGGATGAGCTTGGTGGTGGTGACAGCCCCTAAATCACTGATCGCTTTTGCTTCCACCCATCTTGTCAAATAATCAATGGCTACTATTATTTACTTGGAATGATTTTCGCCAGTTGGCAAAGGCCCCACCACTCCAGAGAAACAGTATGCTATGCAAGATTAGGCTTAACTAACTGGTAGGTGGTCTTCCTGCGGAATGGTTTCTCCACTTAGCACTGGTGACAACAAGCAACCGTTTCATACAAATCATAAATACTCTTTTAATAGTAATGGGGTCACAAGAACTCAAGCGTTTTTTTGCACCCTCCATAACCTAACGCTCTATGAGCCACATAATAATTGCAGGTCTAGTGGAAGATTTTGGGAAACTCAGCATTGATTTTCCAATCTACTTATGCAGTTAAACATCAAACACAAAGGTACCCACCGTAGCCTATCCAGCACTTTTATCTCCTGTGGCAACTCATAATGATATTTGCCCATAATCATCTTCACTTACATTATGACTGCCATATCCGCCATAATGGTGACCATCAGTAATTGTGAGAGACATTCCGCGTTCTGGTGTTTCACCCTTACTGGTGTACAATCTCAAAGTTATATGCCTGGAGCTTCAGGCCCATTGCGGATCCATCCTTCAGGATCAAGGAGATTCTGCAGCTAGTGCAAGGATGCATGATCCATTACCACTTTGAATACACCCTGTGAAAATATACCCAGATCTGTTTATATGTATATATTCCGCTAAGAACTCCCACTCAGTCATGGTGTAGTTTTGTTCAGGACCTGTTAAGATTCTGCTACAATATACCATGGGATGCTCTACACTATAATTATCCTTTTGGGATAGCATGGCCCCTATGGAAGAAAGGGAAGCATCCATTTTTACAATAGTTTCTTCTCAAAATCAATTTATTGCAAAATGGGCGGATTAGCCAACAAGGTTTGTAGAACAGCAAAAGCGGTTTGACAACGTTTCATCCAGTTGTAGGTGGATTTTTATTTAATAGCTCAAAGAGTGGAGCCCCAATACAGCTGAACTTGGGTCTTAACTGCTGGTAGTAACTAATTATGCACAAAAACTCCCAATATTGTGATTATTACCTGGCTGAATCATCTTGCATATACTTCCGCATTTTTCCTCTGAGGACTAAGCCTTATGGAGTCTACCACAAACCTGAGGTATTTAAACTGCTCCTTAATAATTTCAATTTTGGGGCTTAATTTGATGTTGGCTCATCGAGTTGGCGGAGAACTTGTTCCAAGTTTTGAGATGTTCTTTGAGTGTCTGAAAGAACACGTTAATATTGTCAATGTAGACTAGAACGCAAGACAGCTTCAGATCACCCAAAATAGTGTACATATCCCACTGGAACGTATCTGGGCGTTACACAAACCCTATGACATACTTGTAGGTTGGAACAAGCCTTTTGAGGTAATTATAGTACACTACTCTTGTTCTTCCTCAGGCAACTCGATTTTCCAGTACCACAATATCAAGTCCATAGCGGAGAATTATTTGGCAATGTCCAGCCTATCTAAAGCATCATCAATTCACAGTAGTGGGTATGAGTCTTTTTATGTAATGTATCAAGCTTCTGGTAGTTGTTTACTACTCTTTTGGTGCCATCTTTCCTCTTGAAAATTAGCACATGGGGACGCCCAAGGACCTTTTAACAGCTTTAACTTCCCTGTTTAAACAATTTTTTATCTCTGCAGATACAACTTCTTCCTCTGCCTTGGAGTGACAAATAGGCTGTGACTGGATAGGAGGGCGATCACTTGTGTCCAACTGATGAACAATCCAGTGTGCACATCTTAAGTCATGATCATCAGATGAAAAATGGTTTGGTATTTCTTGTACAGATCCATCACCCAATACTTCTGATCCTCTAAAAGACAAGTTAGAGCCTCATGCAAAACCACATAAATACGCAGGATGAGGTTCTTAACTGTAGCCTGAGATCTTCTCAAGGATTAAAGTCATGTATCCAGTGGACCACATCAATAGTAATCAGATGCAGATAAGCAACGACTTGATGCCTTTATATCTTAATAGACTCTTCTGCAGGTTTGCTATTAACACCTTCACTTCCCCCTGCCCTGGTAACGAAAGCCCAGGAGCCACATGGGGTTTGAGCAGAAATTGCTGATAGGGCCCCATAATCTCCCTTGTAGACCTTCTGTGATATCTATTTTGAGCCTCATTACTATTATGACCTGATGCCAAGAAGGTATGCTTGAAACACTTGCAGCTCGCAGCAAAATACCGTTATACTTGTAAATCTGGTTAGGAAGCACTCAGGTACTCCGCTTCATCTGCCAATACTGTATAAGAATCGCTACATTACTATACATGAGATTAATTTGACTAGAGCAGATTGGGCCTTCCAGTACTCCGCTGGAGGTAAAATAGATGAGAATTTGTTGTCCTAGGTAACGATGGCTTCATGCGCCATATTGACCATGGCCACAAATTGCCATATGAACATGGCTCCAATCAGCATGTCATAATTGTTATTAGGCAAAACCACAGCTGGAGCAGATGCCCCAACTAACCTGAACATCAAAGGCAGTGTGATGTAAGTGCTCTCTGACACAGTGCTCTATGCCACCGTGGTTCCATAAACTAATCAGTGTTCCTCATCAGGCTTCATCAGAAGCTTAGCTATGAGCTTGGTGGAAATTATATTAATGGAGCGCCAGCATTGATAATCACCCTAATTTTGGTATTTTGTACAAAAATGTCACAGTATGTAAACTCCAGATAAATAGAACCACTGGTGCTTATAAATAAACATCCAAGAGCTTTTGGTTTTTCAGAAAAGTGAGAATACCAACGCCAACATGCGGATACTCCTGGGAAATTTTCTCTGCTGGAATCTCCACTTCCACCCCCTCTAAAGCTGCGACATGTCTTGAATGTTTGCTTTTGACTGTACCATTCCACTCAAGGGTGAGCCAGGTGTCTGGCTTTTGCACCTCTTGGTGGAATTCCGAGTTTGAGTTATTGGGGTCTCTCCCTCAGCTTAAGGGCAATATATTGTAAGGTATCTATTGATATAATGAATCATCATGGTGAGTACCAGAACCAACATCTGGTGACTCGTGGGAATTATCAGGGACAATTAGGATTAAGTTAATGGAAGTAGAGCGTCCCATTTCTACTCTGCTCGCCCTTTTTCCCTGTTTGTTTGGGACAACTGGTACCTCATGGACATCAAGTTTCCTAAATTACTAGCCACATAATGGCCTTGTTGACTTCGCAAGAAACAAGCATCTGTAGATGGCACTCATCTCTGAATCCTGCCCATAGGCTCAGGTCTGAAATTGATTTTGGATTTTAATGTGGCTGATGAAAAACTCGCTGAATTTAATGGGGGAAGGACTCAACAGAACGTTAAGTGGATGAGTAAACCCAAGCGGATATAATCAAGTCATTGTTGTCCCATATCTGATAGGGATTTGGTAGCGGTTGCAGGGGCTTTCAGTTCCACATTGGGAGCACTAAAATGACGGGTAGATGGCGTATATGACTAAAAATTTCTTAATAGCTACTCGTCATCCTGAAGAATGTAGGAGATAGTATTAATTATCAATATGGCTTAACAGCAACCATCATCGCTATGCCCACCTCCACATTGGTTAAGATATTTGCTCACATCAACACATGAGCCTAAGCCATGAACCACTCCGCAAACTCTATTAAGTCTTCATTTTTTAAAAAAGATATTGTCAAAAACTCTGCCTTGCACTGAGCCATTTTCGCCTTGCCCTCAAACAGATGGATCACCATCTCCTTCACCTCTGAGTAGGTACAGTAATCTTTGCAAGGTAACATGTGACCTGTTCAGTGCTTGCAACGTCCAAAGTGGATAAAAAAAGTTTGGCTTTTTTCCATTTGGGAGCCCCCTACACTGCAAATTAAAATAATTTAAGAGTCCAGGTATACTTCAATTCCAATTATATGGGGCAGCTGTCAACGCAAACGACTTCCACTCCAGTACAACTATTTCATTTATGCTCTGCATAATATAGCCACAATTTGGTTTCACTCAATCAGTTGGCAAGTTGGTCTGGCCCCCCACCTGGTGCAGTTGGTGTAAAGCCTTGAAGAGCTTCTTGATTATATTTTTATTCTCTCATAAAAGCACTTTTTTAGCTTAGTTTAGTGTATCTAAAGTAGGATTCAGTTCCGCATATTGAGATAACTCAATAAATTTATGTAGTATCTCATCTGATAATGAGCCAGTTGCGCCATGGCATTGGCGAATATATATTTTTATTAATAAGTTGATCATTGTCTCCTGTAGTGAGCAACACTGTCAAATTTTGGCGGATTTAATTGATTCCACTAAATGAGTTGCACAGAGTAAACCCCACTGAGCAATGGACATGCGATATGAAGATCACCAGCCCTTAATAAATAATAAAGACTTTATAAGGAGCTATTGCCATGAAAATAACACTTTATTTCATAATAAACTTAAGTGATGCTTCTTTACTTTTTTCTACTACCATTTTTCTTTGTAAAAGTTCCCTTTTCTCATGTTCATGCTCAACTACTAATCCTTTGTATTCTTAATCAGTCTCAGCCCTACACTTAGTGATTTCCTATTGGCTATTAGTTTTAGGTGTTCCATTTTATCATCAATATTTCAGTGGAGTTCTTTTGATTTGCCAAACTATATATATTTGATCAATTTACCTTGTATCACATACTTCCGCTCAATCTTAAGCTTGCCTTGAATCTAATTTACAATCCGCAAGACCTATAACTTATTGTCAGTATATTGAAATCTAAACATAATATATGTCAACTTTGAGACAGACTAATGGTTTATGCATACAGAAAATTAAATGAACCCCCTGATTGGTGAATATTCAAACCCAGAGAGGACAACTGATGCCCCTGTGCAACTGTCTACCTGTTGGTGTGTCAGGCAATTACAAGCCTAATTATGTAATAAGAGTGAATCAGTTAGAAAATATGGAAAAAATAAATATAGAATTAGTTACAACCCGGCCATTTCTCAGTGCAGCCATTAAGTTGGGGCAATAAAACTTATTACTAATACTCAGCCAAGTACCATGCGTTTGGGTGGTAACTTTGTGCCAACTATGTGGCAAATTCAATGGAGTCCATCGGAGGCCCATCCCCAAGCCATGAATACTTTACAATTTACCCAAGAAACTGGTCCCTTTTTAAGGTTAAAGGGGGTCCAGTAAGGTGAAAATATTTCTCAATCTAAGATTGATCTAAATTTATTAAACCCCTTCCTCATGGGTTCATCTTCACAGCTGTCACTATGCCATCTTCCCTCACATTGAAGTGATGCAACTCTCAACTGATACAATAGTTTGAATTTAATATTCCCTATTTTGGACATTAAGCAATCAGAACTTTGAACCTCAATTTTTAAAATACTAGCATTAATTTATTAAGAAAATTTATTTTCTTGACCCTATATTGCAGCTTATAAAAGTTTAAAAATCAATCCTCTAATTGCAGTTTTAATACTTTTATTAAAGGTGGTCAATTACCCCTTTTATAATTATCCAGCAGTAGAGAACAGCTTCTCCTACAATTATTTGTTGGAATTTTGGTGGGAAATGCACCTGCGAGCATAACGCCTACCTAAAAACCCAACAAGCGGTGCTCATGACAAATTCCCTGTACACCATGAATATCCTGTTTTAACATTTTCTTTAACCAAGGTAAGCTGACCAGGGGATGTACATTACTGAACTAAAACTAAAATCATAATAAAATAACGATTCAAACAAAACACCCAAAATGGATGGATCAATTGAATCATACCTAACAAAATATCCAACCAGGTGGGCAGAGAATACTGCTATCCCTCCATGGTGGATGGGGAGGGGGATTGGGGGGCTTTTCTTTGGCTGCATACATCTCATTCCAGAGTAGTGTGCATGTTAAGGCAGATAGTAAGGGTGTGGGGGCATTGGCGACATGGGGTTCGATATCCTTGATGACTGGAACTTCCAAATAGTTGCCAGCCATCATTATACCAATGATGTATTTGCCCAAAGCGTCATCAGCTTTGAGGTGGGCGTCTGTGAATTTAACAAATGTGACAATGTTGTTTCAGGTTATTTTTGCTTTCAGATTCTGTGCTAATGTTACCACGTTCTGGATGGCTTCAGTGACGTTTTTGTGTAAAGTTTTCTTGTTGATCTTACTTTGTTCAGTAAGATTTATGGTGATAATGGGAGGTGAATTCCTCCTGCTAGTTCAGCCAAAGATTTGGTGGCAACTTTGCAAAGCGGATGCCAATATGGTGTGGCGGCTGCTTCTACTGCAAGCTGGTGGTCGGTGTAGAGCAGTTTGGCGTTAGGTTGTGGGACATATTTCTGAGTTGGAATTTTGCATCCCATTCTGCATTACAGAGCCACTCGAGTTGCAGCGTCAGTTCTTCAATGATGTTACCTGATTCAATTTCATCCAATAATTCCTATGGATTTGGTTGAATTGGATTTGGGGAATCAGCATACTGTTGAGGTTTGTTTGATTAATTTGTGGATGCATGTGATCAAACTGGGATCTAATCAAAAATTTTGGTTGGATGAATTATTTGTGGCATTGGGGCAAGGTGGGTGCTGATTGGTGGCTGTAGGTGCAGCTGCAGCATAAGGCATTCGAGATGGGGAAGGTAGGATCATACCCCATTTCAGAGTTGGTGCAGGGTGGGCGGTGGATTGGTGTGCGTTGGCAAACTTTTGGCGTTGGTGGAAGTTTCTGAGTATGGGCATTTACAGTTTGAGTGGTCTAACTCAAAACAGGATGGAAAAATTGTCCGTCCGCCATCAACGCGGGCCCAGAATGGATGGTTGGGGGCAGTGGGATGGTGGCATGAGGGGGAATTGCTAAAGAAATTTTCATAAATTCAAGGCTGATTGTGGCATATGCTCAAGGCCCAGCGAGGCGTATGGCCCCATTTGGGACCACAAATTTTAAGATGGGGTTGGCGCCATAGGCTGCCAAACCTTCCATCAGCTCCTGGTGGAGCACTTTGGGGGGAGGTGGGTGGGAAAACCAGTGAACTGGACCACCAAGGTGGTGTCTGTTGGGAGCTGAGTCCGAGTTGTTGGGAGAGGAATATTGTTAAAAATTAATGGCACCTTTGCTGCAGTAGTTGCATTTGCTTCACAGGGTAAGCCAAGATCAAAGTACCCCTTATAGTGGTGGAAGTCAATAAAACAGGCTGGTGTCATCACCACCTGAGCCATTTTGATAATGGCTTGGTTGTCATAGGGGAAGAATCTTCCATATTTGACCCTAAGACCAAAATGCATGTTGCTCCAAGGGAGCACCAGGGGCAGCTGGGCACAAATTGGGTTCAGGTGAGATGGGCATTGAGATCTTTGGGAGGAACGAATTGTCCCAAGGGTTAGGAATGACTGGGCGAACCAGTCTGAGCGCTTTTTCCTGTCAGACAGAAATGGAGGGGGAGTTTCGCCGCTGCCCCATGCTGGGACAGTTGGTGGGGGATCCAATGACATTAGAGAAAGGCTTCATTGTGCGATTAAGTATTTGCTTTTAATTTACTGAGGTTATTTTGCTTAGAAAGTTACACCAAGCAGAGAGAGAGTCGTCCACCTGTTCTAACATGACAACTGCATTGATATATAAGTTAGCTGCCTTAGAGCAACAGCTAGCTAGTAGTTTTCCTCACCTTAAAAGGCTTGAGCAGCGCTTTTCCCAAAGATTTTATAGGGCCTCTCCTATCATCCATAAACCCCCTCTCTGAGATATGTTTTCAACTGTTGTCAAGAATTTGAATGACTGGATGATAAGTGTCACAAATCCAATATGACTTGATGATAAGCTGGGAATTGCTAGGGGGCTTGGAAAGAATCCGCCAAAAATGACATTGGGTTCAATCATTTGAGTGCCTCAAGATGAGGTAATATTTGGATATAATGAGTTATCATAGGATCGCCTCTAAATAAGGTGATAAGGCGATAAGGTGATGTCAACATTTGATGAAAATGGATTAAATTGCCTACAAATTAGGGCGGTAGAGAGCTAAAAGAATTACAAGCTGAAATTGAGGAGAATTAGAAGAATAGAATAGTCCAAGCTATGAGAGTGGTATTGTCTGAAGCTGCTGTATATAAGTGAGATGGGCGATTGAGGAAGGTTAGGTTGTTTAAAGTAAAATAGTAAGCGGACTAAGAAGGATCCGCTAAGATTACTTACAATAAATAAAATGTTTTTAGGGATATTTCTCCCTTTTGTTATATTTATTATTTTAAGTGTGCTCCGAGGGGCTGACAATCCTCATATCTTTGTTCAAATTGCTCAGTGGGTCAACCCTGAGCAAAAACCTAAATGTAATATCTTAGATAATTCCGCCACTTTTACAACAGTGGTGCTCACTACAAGGGCCCATTGAACAATTATAACATGATATAAACTCAGTTACCAGTTATGTTGCATCATAGTTGTCTTGATATAAACTCTACACAACATGGTGGGCCAGTTGCCTATGTGGAGCAGAAACTTGCGTTGGACGATGTGGTTAAAAAACAAGATGAGCTGCTCCAGGAGGTTTGCAGTGATAAACTTCCTCCATTTGATTGCGAAGGGAATATCCATGGGTTCTTTATGCTATCTAAAATTGTGATAGAAAGAGTCTCAGAGTGATGTAGAGTTAAACTGTTGATTTCTACCTTAGTTGTCAAAAGTGCTGATCAAGTCGTTTGTTACATTTCAGGAATTATATTACATACCAAGAAGTCAAAGAGATGGTGCTGTGGTTGTTTGGCGGAACTACAAAGATGTCACAGCGGAAGGCCAAGTTTATGACCATCAGGCTTCTGCGGAATGAGACACTCACTGCATTTGCTGAGTGATTTATGGCGGAAGCTCATGTGCTAACTGGGGCCAAAATTTTATCTGCATTTGACATGTTGTAAAAATTTACTAGTTGTTATTATTGGCAAACAACCCTAGTAATCTTTTTACTGCACAGGTTTAATTTCCTCGTGCACCTTTCATTGTAAAGAATATATTATCCAATAATAGTATGGAGACTATTATCCATAGTTGAGTTTCAACTATTATCAGGCCCAATGCTTCGGCTGGTATTTCTGATTAAATAATTGGTAGTCGTACTCATAGGGATTTGTTCCCTATATTACTGTCCACTCGATCTTTGTAAAGATCCTCTGATGATAGTATCATTTGGCCCAACACACAGTCAGCAGTGATACATTAGTTGTGGTTCTCTTTGTCTCTAGATCACCACTTGGATTTCTACTCTTCTCTCTGAGATTCTAACAATTATTGCCTTCTGCAATAATATCCTTGAGATGGAACTTCACACTGGATGATGATAGTCTAACTATAACTGAATCTATAATAAAACTAATAATGTTCTAATGTATAAATTTGTATCTGTTTTTTAGCTATCTTTTATTATAGTAGATCCTAGGAAATTTATAGGGGATTCAGATGTCTAACTCTCAGTTGTCACATCTTCAATGAAATTGCAGCTGTTGCCGTTGAATCACCCTTCCTCATCTTGGCAGCAATTGTCTTCCCCAACATGGCTAGGATTCCATCATTGGACATCCTTGAGACCTCAAATGGAAAGAGTCAGAAACGCGTCCCTAACATTTTCCTCTCGATCCAAGCAAACCAACCATAATTGGCTAGCAACCTGCTTAGGTAATGGGACATTTTGCCCATTATGGCAGGTCACTTCATCAACTAATCAATTTGCTAGTTGCAGGCGGCATCACTCGCCTCGCAACTCACCATACATTCCTAATCGGTCAGTGATAAAACCTGATCAATCCCAATCAATACACCTGATAGTTAATCACTATCAGATGCCCCTATTTCATTGGCACTCTGCCTGATGAGATATTAGGTATTCATCCAGATTGATCCCTGATGGATACAACCAGGCGAATATCCCAAAATCCCCTGAACGTAGTTACTTTAAAATTTGGGCCAACCATTTCTAAATCAATTTGCCTTAGGGAATTATCCCCTGCGATTCCTGGTAATCTAGCAGGCTGGGAATATGGGCAAAAATCTTAACACATCCCCCTCTTGGCTAGATCTCTTGCAAGAAAAGGACTGGGGCATGGGAACACCGCTTTGGACGCCTGGTTGAATACTTTAATGGTTCAAGAAGAGTACACTCATTAATACTCAACGCTGCTTGGGATGACCTTCGGCATACGGCATTCCTCCTCTTCCTCCTCGCTACCGCCTACTCAGAGTGCAGTCCCCATGACCTCTTGTCATGCCGGGCTGATCAATTTACTCATGATGATATTATTCCCAGGATCCAGTTTTCCCCCATCATGGTATATGACCCTCTGTCATATTCAGGATTCTTGGTCCAGCGTCCTTAAATTCCTGATTCACTCCTCATCCTAGATAGGAGACTCTTGCCATCGATGTTTGGTTTACAGCTTGATTAAGAATGCTTATTTCTGAAACTTTTCTTTCTCGTTGCAAACACTTTTGCAACCTATTCAATTCAAGACTTAATCTAGTTTGATAATCTCACAGAGGAGATTAGTCTGCGCCCATTTCTGGGAGCAGTTGGGTAAGCAAGGTAAGAGGAGCAGGCGGAAGGCCCGCGGCCTTTAATGTTCAAAAAGCCCTGGAGAATCCAGCAGAATAGACAAAAATCTCAAAAAACTGGCGGTCACAATTTCCCCAGAGATACTCGCGTGGCAAGCACGATGCAATCAGTACATCAACATGCCACACTCCCAGCCACTTTCATCGGTGGAATTTGAAGTCCGTGTGTATCTGGACATCCAAAAAACGGCCTTATGGGAAAAATTTTGTGAATATGTACACAAAATTTTCCCAACCGCGGTGTATGTTGCACCTCACTCCATGTCGCACAGTTGGCTGGACCTAGGTTTCGAAAGCAAAATAGCAGCAGATGAGGCTGCAGCGGTGCGCATAGTGGTTGACCTCCCTGATGGGCAATGGGTCATCGAAACCAAATGCACCAGATGGACAAAATCAAACCAAATTTTCCTCACGTTTGACTTATTGCCTACTACGGTAAAACGTGACATTTTGGAGCAGCACCTGAAAGATGGTCTCGCTGTATATGGCGAAATACAATCTTTCAAAATGCAACGTTTCATGATGATACCACACCTGTGCACTGGCAAAGCCATAGCAGTTCTGACCCCAACTGAGGATATCGCGAAGGACCTAACCCAGATCCTGCACTCAACCTTTATTGACATCACAGGGCATAACACCCACCCATTCTGGGTAACCGTGGACAGCGCGCCCCCCATTTGCACCCACTGTGATGCGTTCAGCCATAAGGCACACGCATGCCCCATCAAGGAGGGCGTCACATTCCAAGAGCACCCCTCAGCAGCCATGGCCAGCGGAGAGGCGCACTACGAACCAACTGCAAGCACCAAGGAGGCTTTCCCATGGGGAGCATAAGGCTGCTACCTATTGGTAAAGCCCATCTCCCTGCAGGAGCAGAAGAAGGCCAAGCAGGCCCATAGGGCCGCGGCCAAGGAAGTGGCCAAGGCCACCACCATCCCACACTCACAATGCCAGGAGGACATGGAGACCTTTGCGGCGGAAGCGACTCAGGAATCCATCACCCAATCAGATTGGGAGGCCCATGCCGAGTGGGCCACTCAATCTGAGGATCTGATGGGAGATTTGATCTCACCCAATCGCTGCACCCAAGCTCCAGTTGAAACTGACTTGGGACCTATCCCAACTGAAAAATTTTTTTTGCCCCACTCAACGGTACACCAAACTTATCTGCACCGCAAAAAATTTGTCCAACGTTGGGAAAACAAAAAGCAAAGGCAAAAGCCAATGTGACTCTTTCCACAAAAATTAACAAAAACCCTGATAGTGTTGCCACTAACACCCATGCTGCTGTGAAAGCCCATGGCGACCTTGAAGAGGCTGGTGGGCCTGGGGGCCCACCCCCTCGCACCTAAGGTGCGATGGGGGAAACCTTCACTCTAGGGATGCTGAATATCGCCGGACTCAAGGCCTCCCCATCCCAGGCTAGAAAACTGAGTTTTTTACAACACAATTTACCCATGGATATCCTGGCTATCCAGGAGTCCCACTGTCCATGAGGTTCTGAGGAAGCTTGAAAACAATGCTCCTCCCATCCCTATCCTTTTGGTCAAAGCACTGTGGGGTGCTAATTCAGAAAAATAATTTCTCAAATTCACATCCTCAAACATTCCTAAATGGCCGAGTGCTCATCGTCACCTTCTTGTGGGCTGATGTTGTGCATGCAATTGTCAACATCTACGCCCCAAACGGTGCACACGAGCATCAGGAATTTTTCTCATCAGTCAATTCCCTCCCGCTACCCCCTGATTCTTTCCTAGTTGGTGACATGAACTGTTGGCTAACCTCACCAATGGACCGGTGGCCGCCCTCACCCCACGCCCCACAGGGTCACATAGAACTACATGTTCTAAAAGTCACCCTTGGGTTAATATATGCGCTGCCATGACATGCCCCACTGCTCGAAAACATGATGCGTCCCCACATCCACAATGGCCAATTAAGGTCCATGACCCGCATTGACCTTATTCTAACGCCGGCGAAATTCCAACCCCACATCTCTCACTTCAAAAAATGAAAATGGAATTCTCCGACCACCAACTGGTCTTGATAACATACCACTTACCCATCACAGTTGCAAAGGCCCCACATTGGTGCAAAATCAGCCCCTGAGCTTGCATCGCCAGGTTTTCTCATGTGGGTGGAAGAGGCAACTTTGGTGAAATTGTTTGTTGCACCGTTTTGTGCAGATCCCATTTCCATATGGGCAACTTTCAAAGAGGACACCATCTGCCACTATCGCCATCTCTCCTCCAGTTGCTCATGAGCCACATCAGCGGTTATCTCGTGTGCTCTGGTGGAATTGCCCACTTGGAGTCCAACATTCTGGCTTCAGGATACAGCCCTGCATGGGGCTGGAAGTGGGCAGAGGCAGCTGCCCACCTCAACGCACTCGAAAGGCAACACAAACATCGGGTTTGTGTCCAATACAGGGCCACACACATCACTAAAGGTGACAAGTGCACCACATACTTCTTTAATAAATTTTTGCACCATGCCAGAGCGTGGCCTGCACACAGGTGTGAAGATCAGATAATTACATTATGGACTCACCAGCCAAAGTGGCAATTGAAATGCAAAGATATTACTCCAAGTTATACTGAGCTGAACCAAATCAGCTGGCCGAAATGTCAAATTTTCTCAACTGAGCTCATATCCGCACCATTTTCTGATACCCAGAAATAATGAATTTAATTACTCCAAACGAATTATGGACAGCCATTTGTGGTGCGCCAAACTGAAAATGCCCAGGCCCAGATGGCATTCCATATGAGTTCTACAAAAATATTTCAAATATATATCCCCATTGCTGCTAGCCTGACTTAATTAAAGCCTGTTGGATACGCGCCTCCTACCAGGAGGACATGAGGCCTTTAATGTCACACTCTTCAAGAAAGGGGATAAGCTTGAATTAGCCAACTGGCGCCCCATTTCTTTAACAAACACAGACACCAAAATTTTAACAAAAATCACGGCTAACCGTTTAGGGACTGTAGCATCTGCCACCATCTCCCCAGAACAATTCAGTTTCATCCCCAGAAGGTCGATTTGGGATAACGTGCACTCTGTGGCTAATGTATGTCAGTCCACAGCCTTTGGGGCACTTGTATTCTTGGACCAACAAAAGGCATATGATAGAGTAAACTGGGAAACCTTAGGGCCTGCCTCCATCAATTCCGCCTACCCCCCCCCCCCCGCTTCATAAACTGGGTGATGCTGCTCACGGAATCTGCAACAATGGCAGTGCGTGGCCCAGGTTTCCTAACGGAAGTAGTCCGCCCTCAAAGGGGCCTGCGACAAGGGGACCCCCTGAGCCCACTCTTATACAACTTCAGCCTTGACCCACTACTGCGAAATGTGAATGCCCAACTCACTGGGGTCCATGCGCCAGGCCAAACCCCAGTCAAGATGATGGCATTTGCAGATGATTGCGTGGTGGGGGTGTCTAATAACAGATGCACGCGCGCTTGAAGCCCTCATCCAGGAATATTCCCGGGTAAGCAATGCGGCACTGAACGCCTCCAAAACTGAAATCATCCTCCTTGGTCAGTTTCAGAACTGCTGGGCCCCAGCAATTAGTTCCCAACCCAGCTCAAATGCTCGCCCACGTCCACGCCTTACTAACTCAACACACACCGCTCCACTGGTGCTCTCCTTCGTGCCACGTCCTACCATAGGACCGGTGCGCCATCTGGGCGTGTGGTTGGAGGCAGGCGGATATGCATCAGCAGTAATGGAGAGTCATATTCTAAACAACGTGACAAAGTGCATCGCCTCCCTCAGAACCCACCCTACTTCCCTTACTGGCAGGGTTGTTTTAGCCAACTCTATGCTCCTCTCCAAAGTCTGGTTTGGAGCCCACGCCATCCCCTTCTCCCCAAGCTTCTTCAAATCCCTGTATGCTTTGCTGCAAGGATGGCTTTGGTCAGGCCGCCCTCCACCAGTATGGCTAGAGGTCATGTTTGGCCCTCATCATCAAGGTGGCATGGGCCTGCTTGACTTCAAAGCCCATGCTGCCAAGATCCTGGGCACCTGGATCGCGGCCATCACCGCTCCTACACTCCCATCCCAACACTGGTCCCGCGCGGCCCACTCCAACTTCTCCCGAGCCTTGGGCCTCAACAATCCATCAAACCCCCACTCCCTGATGAAATACCTCGCATCACACACATTGGCCACAGGTCCTCACTGGACTAAAACCCACTACAAACGAATCCTACTCTCCATGTGAAGCGCAGGGTGGAGAATTTGTATTAGTGGACATACAACCCGAAGAGGCCGCCCCTCTCCTCAGTTCACACAAGAGGTACAGGGGCTACCCATCCATGATGGCGTGATCCCCATTCGACTCCAAGCCCTAACCAGGGTGGACTACCTGGACATGATTGACATCCCTTATTCCACTGAGACCCAAAAGACTATCTGGAGATACGCACACCATCCTCTGTTGCAGCCTCAAGTCCGCTCCCATGTGTGGCGCTGCCTGAGGCGGGTGTATCATACAGCTGAGCACTCTAACGCTTTACACTCATCCTGTGTCGTGTGTGGCCAGTATGGAACGCTGTTCCACCGCCTGGAGAAGTGTCCTACCTCTAAAGTGATATGGCGCGAAGTCCAACGTCTGCTGGGCCAGGATCAAACGCATCCCTTCAGTCTGTCAAGAGATATGTTTGCTTTATCAATGGCCTCACCCCTTCCACCCTCCCTCCGTGCTCTGGTGGTTGCAATCGCCATGTGGACTATCCACACGATTGTCTTGGATGCCATCGCTGGCTCCATACCAACCATCCCAGAAGCTGTGGTCACAGATTCTGGTCTCATTTGGTGGACCACTTTCAAGCGTGGATGTTTGGATATCTCCCACCGCGTCGCCGACAGCTGGTCTCCTCCTGGTTCCCAGTCTAGCTCATCAAATCAGACCCCTTCCTCCAAACGTGCTCAATAGTGGCTACGGCCCCTTCACACGTTCCCTCCCCCTCCCCATAAGTGGCGTTCCCGCTGGCAACAAGAGATAACATCGCTTCTCTGGGATGCCTCCCCTGGTACTAAGTTTATCTTTCCTGAGTCATATTCAGAAGTGTCCATCCCATGGTCGGCCTTCCCCGCAATAAATTTTAATTTAAAGAATGCTTATTTCTATTCACCCTTGTTATTTCGCTAATAAACTCTTGGCTGTAAGTCATTCTTAATTCTTCCCTCGGAAAGATTATTTCATTAATTTTGAAATTAATTTCCCAAAATTGGAGCCTGATGGTTTATAGAGTGCATAATGTCAACTTCGTTATAAGTCTGACATCCCTCCTCTAGTCCTGCTCATATGTCAAACTCAGAATCTCGCTATCAGCAAATTCTTAATAGTCTATCAGATTCAGACCTTCGCCTCTTCCAGCAGATGAGTCAGGATGCTCTATGGAACCTCTTCTATGGTCCTTCCAGGACTCATACACCTAGTCTGGTGCAAGGGGCTATTCCTTCCATCGAGTTACCAGAAACAGTAACCAGTCCCTCCAAAACCAGGCGTGCCATCATTTAAACAACTCTTGGCTTACTCTTCCCTTTCAGTCAATACCCAAGTTGGACTATAAAACCCTTCTGGACTTGGCTCCTTTCACTGATGCTCTGAACATCATTGTCGATGCTCCAGAGGTTATGGCGGTTGCTTTGGATCATTCATTCTTGGCCGGTTCAGATTTGCTCCCTGAGTTCCTCTTCTAGCTCAGGCAATTCTACCAACCTGCTGTGCTGGTTTCTGAGCTTTCAATTGGGAACAGCATACATTTCAAGCCCTCCTACGCTGAACTTCAGGTCCAGGTTAATGAGGCGTTAACATTAGCGCTGAATCCCTCTGGTCTGGACAACCTCTGGATCAGGATACTTCCACTTATGCTCTCTGATTTGCTGGCCAAGTTCTTTGAAGTTGGTTGAAAAAGCTTCCAGCCTCTCCTGGCTTCCTTCGGTCATTCAGCTTCAGCTTCCATGAAGCCCATAGTCATCGTTTACAAGATGCAATCTGCTCTTTACACAACTACCTCTTCTCTGGAGCTTCTCATTGCTATCTTCCATTGATGGCATTAATTGGGGACATGATTTGACAACTCCCATCGAGTATTCCTTCTTTGCTGCCAGCTCACATGTCCAGTGTTCTTGATGAGGCCCATTGGCAGATACTCAAGACAAATATTCTGGCGCTGGTGCCCTATTGGGATTACTTTGGGGTTATTTTGCCAATTGCCTCTTCCTATATTGCTGTTTTCCTCCCCACTATGGGGTTTTGTGATTGGCTTCTTCTGACATATCATTTCCCTTCCCCTAGTCACGTTTTCTCTGGGCTCGGCATCCACTCAAAGAATGTGTTTTCATGTAGGTCTCGCCCTTGCAAGTGTCCAATCACATATCAATTTTGACGGGCTATTTCTTCCTACCACGATCAATCCTTCCTCCCCCAAGAGGCGACATAGGTGGAATCATCCCCATATTGAGGACAACTAAAAAAAAAATTTATAAAGATATATTGGTTTTTTTCCCATTGCATTAAATTTTTTCTTCATATTTTTTATCAATATTTTTATTTTTATTCTCTTTTTTCTATGGGACTTGACCATGTTTTGGTTCAGCGGTCCATCTTTTCCCCAAAACTGGATCCTGGGCACTTAAACCTACCAGTTTTCTAGGGTTCAGAGGTCCTTTTTTGGACTTAACCATCTAGATTGGTTCAGAGGTCTTTTTTCAGACTTGACCTAATCATCAGGACATGACCAACTTAATGGTTCATTGGTCCTTCAGGAACTCTCTTATTTTTTTCTTTAATCTAACGCTTTAGATACTTAGCATGGACTCAAAAACTACTTTTCCATCCAAGTGATTCTTGATGAAGTAAGCATTGGTCACCATCTTTGTGATTACTTCGAATGGACCCAACCATAATGCATCCAATTTGTTTCTTTGTCCAAAAAAATTCATATCACAGAAGCGACTCTTTCTCCTATTTGATATTCTTCTAATGGCGGTCAATTTATATCATCCATTGATTTCGCTCGTACCCTTTTCTTTAAGGTTGTATTGAATGCTTGCAATTGCATATTGATCAGGATACTCATCAATTGGTTTAGGTATTGTTCAGTACTCATCCCTGACGTAGGTTCTACTACCAAATATATTATTGGCAGTAACATGGCCTTCCTCCCATAAAGTAATTCAAATGGCATCTTTCCCATCGCTGTATGATGACTGATGTTGTAGGTGAACGTTACTGAACTCAGGTATGTTCCCCATGTGGAAGTTCTCCGTGTAACTATCTTCCTCAGCATTGCGGCCAGCACCCTTTGACACATTCTACCAGTCCGTTCATCTCCAGCTGGTATGGTACTGACATGACTCCCCAGATCCCCATTATTTCGTTTAGCCTTGGGATCACATGAGATGTGAAGTTGGTCCCATTATCGCTCAGTATAACTTGTAGACATCCATGCCAGTATACTACTTGATCAAGGATGAATCTCGCAGTACTGGTAGCATCAACTCTAGTTAGGGCTTTCGTTTTGACCCATCTCATCAGATAATAATAACTACTATGATGTATTTGACTCCTCCTGTGCTCATTGCCAGCGATCCCATCACATCAATGGATACTAGTGCCATGCAAATCCTGGTTGGACCAGTTGGTATCCAATGTATTCATATGTGGTTTATGCAGTTGGCATTCCACACAAAAAACCAGATGATCCGTGACATTGTAGTAAATTGATTCCCAGTAATAATACTGGCAAATATGGTCAGTTGTTTTTCTCAGGCCTCCGTGCCTGACAACCTTATGAGCTGCTTGAACTATTGCTACTCTTTCCAACGGTTTCAAAAATAATAATCATATCCCATTTATTGTCTTGAATACTTGTCCATCCATAATCTCAGTGTTTTCCACCGTTTTTTGAAATGCACCTTGGTTTTCTTGAGGCTCATCCTCAATTCTTCCTTTGACCATTCTGGAATAGCTCATCTGCCTGCGGATATACCAACTGGACCATTAGTAACTGCGATAAGCCATCCACGTTCAGGTGAGAAGCCACCGCTTGGTGGACTATCTCATAATCATAAGCCTGAAGCTCAAGTGCCCATAAGCCAGTCATCCTTCAGGTTCCTGTAAATTGTGCAGCCAACGCAGCAAAGAGTGGTCTGTCACCACCTTAAAGTGTGTTCCATGGACATACACCCAAAACTGCTTACAGGCGTAAATGACTGCAAGGCATTCACGCTCAGTCACAGTGTAATTCCTCTCAGCAGCAGAGAGTGTCCAGCTCACATATGCCACCAGATGTTTGTCCCCAAGTTCATCTACTTGGCTCAGTACAGCGCCAATTGCCATCAACGAAACATCAGTTTGAATGATAAACTCCTGATCAAAATTCAGATATTTCAGAATCAGCAAATTTATCAGAGACCAGCGTAATTCATCAAAGAAGTCCTGGGTCTCTTCATTCCATATGAATCCTTTTTAAGATCTTTTAATAAATGAAGCAAATGCTCAGCTATTTGGGCGAAGTCCCAAATAAATCATCTGTAGTATCTGACCATCCCAAGGAATACTTGGATGTCTCGGACACTCTTTGGCACAGCCATGTGCTCAATAGCTGTTATCTTCTGGGGTTGCAGCTGCAAGCTGTTTGCGTTAATCACAAATCCAAGGTATTCAAGCTCCTTCTTGAAGAAGTGGCACTTCCATGGCTTGATCTTCCGGTTAGCCGTGGACAGTCTCTTAAAAACTTCCTCCAAGTGGTGCAGGTGATCAGTAAAGGTTCTACTGAACACATTGATATCATACAGATATACCAGGATGCAGACAATATCGAGTCGCTCAATATCGCGTCCATGGCCCTCTGAAACGTCGCAGGCACATTATAAAGACCCTGGGGCATCCTAGTCAGCTGGTATAGCCCCTGTGCGGTGATAATCGCACATTTTTCTTGGTCTTCTTCTGGCAAGTCGATCTGCCAGTATACTGAGATTAGGTCCATTGTGGAGAAATACTTTGTTTCTCCTAATCAGTTCAGCGCATCGTCAATCTTTAGTAGGGGATATGAATCTTCTTCATAATTTTATTCAGCCTCCGATAGTCAATCACTACCTGATTCTATCCATCTTTTTCTTTACAATCAGAATCAGGCTCGCCAGGGACTTGATGACGGAACTAGAAGCCCGTGCTTCACTAGTTTAATGATCTCATCTTCCACTACCGCTTCAGCGGCTTTCAATCTTCAGATCAGTCTCATCCTTATCAGTAGATGTTCTCTGGTGTTGGCCTGTGAATTAAATCTTGTGCGCATCCCAAATCATGGTCGTCCTGAGCAAATACTTCTTATTATCTCTTAAATAATTTGAGCACCTCTTCCTTCTGCCCTTCCAGAAGATCTGCGAGCTGCTCTCAATCAACCAATAGTCTGGTGTTTTTGGCTGCTTTGGCCGGAAATCCCTTTTCCTTGAGAGACCCAAAATCATGGAATTGTCTCATTTTGGCCTGATTGGCAGATTTCCCCATTGTTAACCTTGAAATTCAATTCATGTGTATCCCAATTTCCTGATCATTTTTGGGCGAATTTTCTCCAATACTTTTCAATAATTTAATCATCTCCTCTTACTGGCCTTCCAACAGATCAGCGAGTTGCTCTTAATCAACCATTAAGTTGATACTTTCAGCTACCCTAGCCAATAATTTCATCTCATTGAGGGTGGAAATTCCTCCATTTGGCCGTCAGGATTTCTTATTGCTTCTTAGGTCCAAAACTCTTAGACCATTTAATTAATATTTTAATATATTATATTTTCTTGTATTTTTCTTTTGCAATGTGACTTGCAACCTATAAAAAAGCTCAGAGGTCCTTCTTATCCCTTCATACTAGCTGGGTCCTGAACACTTAAACCTACCAGTTACCATGGTTTAAAATCTTATCCTCTTAAGATTTAACCAACCATTTTGTTCAGTGGTCCCCTTCTGGGACTTGACCAAAATCTCAAGACATAACCATTTAATGGTTCAGAGGTCCGCTGGGAACATTGCAATTATTTTCTCTTAGGTTCAATACTACTGATTAGTATTAACATCTCTCCCTATACAACCAGCAGTGCTGTCTTATCATGTATAGACCATACTTGCCAACTTCATGCACTTCTCCTGAATAATGCAACTTTAATTCTGATTGAAAATTCGTCCAACAGGCCCTAATTTCATCTCTTATTCGGCAACTGATGCTTTTGGATCTTTGTATCTCATCAGCCAACAGTTTCATCCTATTGTTCAGCTCGTTTTTTCCTCTAATAATGATTTTCAGCCTTCATGGCTATCCATAATTACACAGGTCGTTCTGGCCTCGTTAGCCTCATCTAATTTTTCCGGAACTAATGAACTCGTCTCCAGCAACTTCTGACCAGTGATTGAGTGTTATTAAATCAATTGATTTCCTCCTTCATATTGGATCAATCATTTCCTATTTTGACTTCATCTCTTCATTGGTATGGCAATCCAATTCGCTGGATTATTTGCTTCTTATTTTTTCCAATGCCTCATTTAAACACTCTCTCCTCATGGCCATTTGAAGCGATCCAATTTTAACCTGAGTTGATCCTTCTGTTCCTTGGGACTATCTACAGTGGGCCCAATACCAACCCAAGTTGATTCTGCTGATACTCTTCATCTTAAGTAGATGTCTGGTGGAACTGGTTTCCTTGCAGCTCTAGATAGTTCCATATCTAGGCTGCAAGTTCTTTTCCCTGAACTTTAGCATCTTTATTTTGTTTCACTCAGAGCTCCACTGCTGAGCTGGGTAAACGCCATTGAACGTGATCCTCTTCACGTTCTATCTTCATTACTTCCTTTAGTAACTTATTTCTAAATTTGGAAACATCTTCTTTGTACGTCATTATAATAGATTCTTCTACTCAACTACCCCCTGTAATGAGCAACAACTTATAAAAATTTACTAGTTTGTTCTTATTGTCAAACAACCCTAGTAATCTTTTTACTGCACAGGTTCGATTTCCTTGTGCACCTCACATTGTAAAGAATATATTATCCGATAAGAGTATGGAGACTATTGTCTGTAGTTGAGTTTCAACTATTATTAGGCCCTACGCTTCAGCTGGTATTTCTGATTAGATACTTGGTAGTCATACTCATAGGGATTTGTTCCCTATATTACTGTCCACTCAATCTTTGCCAAGATCCTTTGATGACAGTATCATTTGGCCAACACACAGTCGGCAGTGATACATTAGTTGTGGTTCTCTTTATCTCTAGATCACCACTTAGATCTCTACTCTTCTCTCTGAAAGTCTACCAATTATTGCATTCTGTAATAATATCCTTGAGATGGAACTTCACACTGGATGCTGATAGTCTATCTATAACTGAATCTACAATAAAACTAATAATGTTCTAATGTTTTAATTTGTATCTGTTTTTTATCTATCTTTTATTAAAGTGAATCCTAGGAAATTTATAGGAGATTCAGCTGTCTAACCCTCAGTTAACACATCTTCAATTAAACTGCAGATGTTGCCGTTGAATCACCCTTCCTCATCTTGGCAGCGATGGTCTTCCCCATCCTGGCTAGGATTCCATCATTGGGACATCCTCAAGACCTCAAACGGAAAGATTCAGAAATGTGTCCTTAACGTTTTCCTCTCGATCCAAGTGAACCAACCATAATTTGCTAGCAACCTGCTTAGGTAATGGGACTTTTTACCCATTATGGCAGGTCACTTCATCAACCAATCAATTTGCTAGTTGCAGGAGGCATCACTCGCCTTGCAACTCACCATACATTCCCAATCATTGGGTGATGAAAACTGACTGATCCCAATCGGTACACCTGATAGTTAATCACTATCAGATGCCCCTATTTTGTCGGCCACTCCACCCAATGAGATATTAGGTATTCATCCAGATCGATCTCTGATGGATACAACCAGGCGAATATCCCAAAATCCCCTAAACGTAGTTCCTCCAAAATTTGGGTCAACTGATTTCTGATTCACTTTGCTTTAAGGAATTTTCCCCTAGTGACACCAGGTAATCTAGCAGGCTGGGAATATGGGCAAAAATCCCAACACGTGTGTATTGCAATGATTTCTGCTGTGAAGCCTTACCATGAGCTATATAACGTTATGACCCTAATGTTGGATATAGATGTACCCTTGCTTAAAATTGTTCAGTTTTTGCGCCATATATCAGCCAACATCCCTCCACTTAATACATAGCAGAATTTTTCTGCTACCTCTACAAAATCATCTTACTTGGGAACTTTGTTAGAACAGTTCAGATTTTACCAAGTTACCCACACCAGTTAAATGTCCGCCCCAAACCTGCTTATTGTCACCTGCATAACCATCGCCCTAAACCTGTTTATGCTGATCACTTCCAGCCCAACTCTTGATGAGGCTTATCTCACATTAATCATGGACGTGGGCCTTATGAGGGTCACCTGTTTCAAATGCGTTGACATGGGCATATGGCATGGTGGTGCCCCAATCAACAGGTCTCTTGCGTACAGTTGGAACAGTACTGCCATGGAAAAGTCAGAGCGGAGTAGAGATGGGACTCTCTACCTCCGCTATACCAAGCCCAAACATCCCACCTGAACCCATTCTAGATTATTCAGCATAAGCTCACATGCACAATGAGTCAGTATTATATCAGCAGCCGGTTAGGGGGGTGAATAATTTGACATGATGGCCATCTTCAGCTATGGCGGGAGAGGGGTCTCAGATGCAGGTCGAGCTGTATGCTTGTCAAATGTTTGACCTAGTTTCCCCTGAAAAGTTTGATCCCTCCACTGATGCACCTTTCTTGCAAGCGGAAAGTGTTGCTCTTCCAGTCAACACTACTATCACAAAATACCCCAGAATCGGTAAAGGGATTGCATTTTCCTTGTAAACAGAGACTCCCTAAATGTCCATGTTATAAATAGTCAAGACTCATATTACTCCGAATGTAATTACTATGACTTTAGCAGTAGCTAAAACCCAAGTCTGGGCAAAATAGATACCAGTGCCCCCATTAAGGTTGTCTCCACAAAGTTGGTTACCATGTTGTCATTAAAACCAGACGTGGACCACTGGGTGGTATAAGGAACTGCTGAAGCGGAAAACACAGTCTCCAAGGGAACATACAGTGCGCTCCCACTACAGTTTGGGTCTATTGTCGTGGTATCCCCAGCTATAGTGTTACTGAATAGCAATAAAGATCTCTGATTGGAACCGCCTTCTTATGATACTATGGGTTGTAACTGATACGATGGATGAGATTTTGAAATATTGGGTCCGCAAATCCCAATTCACTTCACCTCTAGAGGAGTGCCAAATGATCCAATGCATATGGAGGTTATCAATCTAGCTTACAGCGATGGAATAATCTCAATGCGCCACCATCAGTTAAAGGGAAAAACACAGGCCCTTTCTCAACAGATTTATGAATATCAAGGGCTGCTTCTTAGAGCTGTTGGACCTATATCTATTCCATCCAGTCATCAAGTTATAGTAAGCACTGACTTGGTGATAGAAGTTCCAGATGGATTCTATGGAGAGGCTAATGGTCCATAACAGCAATCATGGTTTGAGCCCCACGTGGCTCCAGGCATTATATTACCAGGGCAGGGGAGATCAAAGTTCTACTTGCAAATCTCCAAACAGTACCACTGCAAATCCGCCGCCACCAAATAGTGGAATGTTTGCACTTAATCCCCGTTGAGGAGGTTCTTTTGTTGCATGAGTTTGGGTCGCTGGAGGAATTTGGTCTGCCTTTCAAACCACAGCTCAGTGTAATGGCAGTCATATTGCGCAATGAATTAATGGGGTTGTCAGAACCACAGAAGGATTGGGCTATCGCTTTATTTCAAAAATATAAAGAGTTTTTCGCTGTTGATGAACATGAATTAAGATGCATGTGGGGGGGTAGTTCATAGGCTGGACACTGGAGATCATCAGCCATCCAGTCAAGGTCAATCCACCAATCAAGAATGGCGGAATAAGTAGTAACTGAGGAGATGTACAAGCTATTAGAGCAAAGGATGATTAAACCATCAAAGAGTTTATGGGCTTCTCCAATTCTCATTGTAAAAAAGTAGGATGGTACTAACCGTGTAGTATTTGACTACTGAAAGCTCAACAGCATCATTAAAAAAGGCTCATATCCCTTACACAGGATTGACGACGCTTTGTATTAGCTAGGAGGAGCTCATTTTCAGCAATGGACCTGATCTCAGGCTACTTGCAAATCAAGTTTCATGTGGTGGAACAGGAGAAATGCGCCATAATCACGTCCAAAGGTCTTTTTAACCAACCTGGATGCTGCAAGGGCTGTGTAATTCCCCGGCTACATTTCAACGGGTGATGAACACTATTCTCGTGGACCTAAAGCTGTTGTGCATCCTTGTATACCTTGATGACATTAACGTTTTCTCCCAAACCTTCTCTGAACACCTCAACCATTTAGAAGCAGCATTCCGCTCGTTTTCTGATGCCAACATCAAGATCAAACCTCAGAAATGCCATTTCTTTAAGGTTTAGCTGGAATACTTGGGGTTTGTGGTTGATGCCACAGGGCTGAGACCTCAACTGGCCAAGGTGGAAGCTATTCGAAAAATGACTCCACCCAACAGAAAGCGGGTCTACAGGTATTCTTGGGAATGGTTGGCTATTACCGGCGCTTCATCCATAACTTCAGCTGTATTGGGGGACCACTATTTGAGATTTTAAGAAAGGACACCATGTTTAAATGGATGGAACGTCAGCAACGCACTTCTGATATGCTTTGAATGGCGCTAATAAGTGCATCAGTGTTACGCTATCCCAATTTTAAAAGAGTTCATCATTCAGATGGATGCGTCCCTCTCTGCTGTGGGGCATTCCTATCCCAAAAAGACGAGGAAGGAGAAGAGCACCCTGTAGCATACTGCAGTCGTAGCTTGAACAGCCATGAGCGCAATAATACCATGTCCAAGTGGGAGTGCTTAGCGGTGATCTACACCTTTAAGCAATTTTGCATGTACTTCATGGGGTGAAATTCAAAATTGGACGGATCATGCCTCACTACTATGGTTACAGAATCTCAAAGAGCCAGAAGGGCGTCTGGCCTGAGGGGTTATTAAATTCCAGGCATACAATTTTGAAATTTTTCAATGACCTGGAGAAAAACACCAGAATGCTAATTGTTTATTGAGATTACCCATGATTGCAGTTATGGCGGATCTGAGTGATATAATGTTTGATAAGAAGCTAAGTGACAAGTAAAACGATGAACCACCCCCAGTCATCAAGGTATTAGCTGGAATAAGGGCCAATACATTCCAGAAATTTGGGGAATTGTATAAGCGGATAGATAGGAGACACTACTATGAATATCTCAAGACCTTCTATCTGCTAACTATTGTTATGAGCGCACACCAAGAAGAGGACATGTTGGAGTACATAAGACCATGGAATTACTGTGACCAAGGTCCTATTGGGAAATCATGAACTTTGATTTGCTTGAGATAATTTTCTGCTGCCATCAGTGCCAGGTAGAAAAACCATTTCTCTAAAAAGATGTCATACCGGTTAGTGAAGCTGCACTTCGCCTGGCACACCGTTTAAATAGATGTTGTGGGTCCCCTGTCAACAGGGGCAAACCAGTCCAAATACATCATGGTAGTAATCGACCACTTGACCATGTGGGTTGAGGCGCGATCAATACGTGATCTGGGGATGCTAGTGGTGGCCAAGTTTGTTATGGAATGTATAAATTCAGCAACAAGGCTGTCCCCAGTTCATCCTTACTGACAACGGAACAAATTTTACTTCACACATCTTACTTAAGCTCAATGAATTGATGGGCATCCATGGGGCTCTGACAACCCCCTATCACCCTGAATATAATGGAATGATCAAGCGAGTTAATGGTACCTTAGTGAACTTACTTTGAAAATTGGTGATGGATCGACCTTCTGATTGGACCTCTCTCATTTCCATTGCTGGCTTTTCCTTACAATATTAGCTTTCACTTGCTACAGGGAAAAGTCCTTTACAACTATTGTATGGACGGCACCCTGCACTTCTGGAACTGCTCTATTCCTGCATAGAGGATACTGGCGGAATGGATCCTCATTGGTATTTGACTAACTTAGTAACACGCTGATCAAACAGCAAACTGAAGCATACTCATGCAGTAGCAAGGAAGATTAAGTCTCAGGCAGCTGATAAAGTACAGCATAGTGGCTCGTTCAATTCCAAGATGGAGATATCGTTTTGTTTCATGACCAGCATGGTTTTGGTAGGAAACACAAGCTGGCCAACATCTGTATTGGTCCGTTCAAAGTTATAGAGAAAACTGGGGTTGATGCTTATACCAACAAGGATCCCAAAATTGGTCAGATCATTAACTGAGTACATGTGAAGTTCCTCTGACCATATAAGCAATAGGAGATTTATAATCCAGTCAAGGAGGGGGTAATGTCACAATTATGATATGACTTGATGATAAGCTGGGAATCGCTAGGGGGATTAGAAATAATCCACTGAACATGGCATTGGGTTCAATCATTTGAGTGCCTTGAGATGAGGCGATATTTGGATATAATGAGTTTATTGTTGGATCGCCTCCAAATAAGGCAATAAGACAATAAGGTGATGTCAACATTTGATGAATATGAGTTAAATCGCCTACAAATAGAGCGATAGAGAGCTTAAAGAATAACAAGCTGAAATCAAGGAGAATCAGCAGAATAGAATAGTTCAAGCTATGAGAGCAGTATCATCTGAAGCCGCTGTATATAAGCAAGATGGGCGATTGAGAGAGATTAGGCTTTTTATGGTAGAGAGAGCAAGCGGACTAAGAAGGATTGCTCAGATTACTTACAATAAACAAAATGTTTTTAGGGATATTGCTTCCTTTTATTATATTTAACATTTTAAGTGTACTCTGAGGGGCCAACGATCCTCATCTTGTCATTCTAATTTCTCAGTGGGTTGACTCTGTGCAAAAACCCTTTCAGCGTATCTTAGGCAATTCCTCCAATTTTACAATAATAAGTTAACCTTTTGGCAGATCAGAAATTAGAGTCAATGTAAGCCTTGAGATTGAGTAGAAAGTGATATTGATATGAAGCGAATCAATTAAAAGTATTGATGGTTCAGCAAATTGAGCGAATTCTATGAAAACAATGAAATAGATGAAAACTTCTAAAAAGAAACAATTAGGAGATTACTAAGAAAAACTGTGGAATTGACTTAATATAATGAGATAAGAGTTGAGAGAAATAATGAGATGAGGAGGTTTTTAGTAGTCTGCAGATAAGTTCTGCGTTTATTATTTATAATAAAAAGTGCAAATTGAGGCGATTTCTCCATATAATATATATATATATATATTGGTTTTTATTAAGGATCAGCAATCTGCATATTATCTGATTCTATTGCTCAGTAGCTAATACCCTGTGCAAACCAGCTTGGCGTAATTAACCCATTACGCCAGAAATTTAACAGTGGTGCTCACTACAGGGAGCCATTGGTCAACTGTAGAATATTGGAACTAGGTCATCATGGCAAACCCACCCTCATTACGCCAAAACCTGATCAGAATTCACACTTACCATGTCAGAGAAGCTAGGGAAGCATCCAAGGAAGAACTGGCACTTTTCATGGTGATGGAGCTAGGTGATGAGGATATGACGATCAAGTTGCAGATAGGCACTTGTCCTACATTGGTAGCAGATTAACAAGGCTGCATTAAAAATGTGACCCTCCAGCAGCTGCGGGGCATCAAAGAATGGCTTCTGCAGGGGACCAAATTTATTAAGATCTGGCGGGTGACTATGCTCTGAGTTTATTCTACAACCAATGGGACCAAGAAACAAATACTTTTTATATGTCCTTTCTGGACATAACTACCACAGGGCTGTCACATCAGCTTAGTCTCATGGAACCAAGGAATAATTGGTTTCATATGTGCAGATGTTGTATGCCAGCTACTGCATGTGCTGGCCCAACACAACACTTATATTGGGGATGTCATGCGGTTTGTTCAAGCACAGCAGAGCAATACTAAGTTTATACTTGACCGCCTTAATCACTCTTTTTTGGAGGTTAAGGTGGCTCTTGTTCATGGTGTAAAAACCGCAGGGTTTCTACTGGTGCACAGGTTCGCTTAACTACTGACTTCTGGGAATAAAATACAAATTTGCTAATTGTATGAAGACAATTAGCCTAGTCAAGTTCAGATAATTGGGTAGCTTTGGCCCTACTCTGGTAATATAAGTTTGAAGTGACTTTGGATTCACTCTGGCAATATATAAGGATTTAAGTGACTTCAGCCTCACTCTGGCGTTGAAACTTAGATGGGAAGACTTCTTACAACTTCACTTTGAAGTAAACAATCCACAATTGAAAACATTAAAGTATTCACAGTACTAAGGTATTTATTATTATTAAATTGAGGGAATATTTATAGGGTAAAATAATGAAGGACATGTGTTAGGGGTATTTATGGTAACCACAAGGTTCTCGGCATGCCTAGCTGACAAAAAGGGATATCCACAAGGTCTCGGCATGCCTAGCCAACAAAAAGGGATATCTATGATAATCTCAGCACGCCTAGCCAACAAAAAAGGGATATTAGTTCAATTTTGAGAAATACTTCAGCTGATATCCATGAGGAATAGCATAAGAAAATTGCTATTTGCATTAGCCCACATGTCCGTTACCAAACCTGATGATTTCCCATGAGTAATACCCATTTTGAGTCAATTTACTCATCTTCAAATTGTCATCAACAATCCCCCAGCAAAAATTGTAACCTTAATTATCAATGGATAGGATCCTATGAGAATTACAATTAACCATTTCATTGGTGATATTTGCCGATGAGATGGAATAATTGATCAACATCTCAAAGCTTAATCAATAAGCTAAATTGAATAAATGAACCAATCATCTTAAATTAATTGATGCTTAAATAATTCGCAAGCTGGATAATGTGGTCATATAAATTCTTACACATGGAGACAATCATGTTATGGAAATCCACTGTCACTTGGACAAATTGGTTTCACAGTTAAATCAGAAGTTATCTTGAGTGATAGGGGAACTGTTGGATCATCGTGGCCTATATTGGAATAGATTTTGGATGTCATCACATTGGGAAGCAACATCAAGCAGTTTATGATGGACCTGGCGGAATGGGTTGATGTGATTGAAGAAGCGATGGATCTTGTTAGAGACAGGGCTACCCTGACAGAGTGGCAGATAATGGATCACGTTAACTCTATGGCAGCTGAATTTAGTCAAATTTTGCTTTTAGTTGAGTAACCAGCGGATAGCTGACCATATGACCAGCTATTTTTTGGCGCCCACAGAATATTGCAAGTTGCTGAGTCAGGCTACACATTTGGAAAGTGTTAGTCAGGTGGATCAGAGCCGAGCAATTAACCTTCCATTTATCAAAATGGTAGAGTATTCAAATATTCGATTGCTCTTAGATACCCTTTGATGTGCCAACAAAAACTGGTATGAGAGTAAGCTGCCCTCATTAACAAAGTTGATGGTGCAAACTGACAAGCGCGTGACACTGGACGGCAGAATGCAAGAATGCAAGGCACATTGAAGGACGTTTTTCTCACGGCTTCAGACATTGGAGTGTAACAGGACTCTTGGTGGGAATTCTGGTGCAAATTGCAAAATCATTATGAAGCAACTCAATAGTAAGTGCACGATGGCTGGTGTTGGTGTTATTTATTTAAAGTTGAGCGAATGTTTTACAAACATTCTGCTTAACAGCCTGGGACAGGGGGTAAAGATGCAGTTAGCGGCGAGTTGGGAGAAGAATGGTACAGATTGGCCAGCGAGTATCCCTTGGGGTTCATGGCAGTCCCTCCTCGCAATCCAACTTATTCCCTGTCCGCTTTGGCAGTTTTGCATTCATCCATGAGACCCTATTCTAGTATGCAAGGGAATGTTTACCCCAGTCAATGGGAATCTAATTCAGCTTAACATCACGGCTGGAGCCCAGAGCAAGGTGACTTTGTTCATATTGAGAAGTTAACACCCTTCAGTCATGATGGGAACATGCATTTTTAAAATTATATGGTTTGAATCTGCTATGGAAAGGACCTTGGATTAGTGGAAAGTGAACCTGTTACATTCTGCTTTGGACGTTGAGAGCACTGACCAGGTCACCTGTTACTTTCAATATAGTTCCATATCTTATCAAGAGGTAAATTAGACTGTGCTTTTTATGTTTGGGGGCGCGTCTAGGATGCACAGCGCAAGGCCAACTTTATGACCATACAATTTCAAAAAAACGAGTCCCTGGTGGAGTTTGCAGAGCTATTCATGACTGAAGCTCATGTGTTAGTAGGAGCCAATAATTTAACCACAAAGGATATAGATATAGCCATAATGGGGGAGTTTTATCATTTTGTAAACTGTATAATGCTATGTCTCACATACTGGATGAAGACGTAGGTGCTTCTTTATAGCATGAATACTTTGCGCCATCTCTACCACGTTAAGTGCTCCCAATGTGGAGCGGAGGACTGCTGCTATTTCAAAGGCATACACTTTGGAATATGAACAGCAATGAATCAGTTATAAGCCATTTGGGAATATTCGTCCACCTTATATGTCAACGATCCTTTTCGCCCTCCTTATGATCAGCCACCCTGTCCCCAACCTAACTTCAATATTTTGGTTAACTTTTGATCCATACCTTTAGGTGAAAACTAAAGATGTGAGCCATATATAATATTTGCTTCTCGTGAAGACAAAAAGGCATTATGTGGCTAATTGACCAGGCAACCATCAGGTGTATGCAGTGCATTCTGGTATTATTGAGCAGGAAAAATCTCAAGCGGAGTAGAGATGGGACGCTCTACCCCCGCTAATTCAAATTTAACTGTCTTTAACGATTCCCAAGAATTTCTTTGCATTGGGCTTAGAACCCAGCCCAATGACTCATTATACCAATAACTTCTGGCCAACAACTTCAACTTCATTCAAGAGAGCGATTATTCTCCTTCAGGCCCTGAGTTCCGCTGAGATATGCAAAAACCATATGCATGGCAGATCTTGGAACAAAACGGCACAAGTAAAGCTGTACCCTCAACGGACGTCGACTCCATAGTGGAGTTGACATAGCCATTCCAGTAGAAAAGATTGCCCAGGGGTATCCCCATGTCAGTGGGGCATAACCTCTTTCCTTAGTAACAAAAAGCACTTGGACGTTCACATAACAAACAAAAATGGTTTTCCTATTTGGAGTGTACCATTATGATATTTATTTTCAAAAAACAAAAATCTGAGCTATATAGATACTGGTTACCAGTTAATATAATCTCCAACAAGGTCGTGTCAAAGCTTCCGAAGAAGCCTGTTATGTTTCACATAATAGTGTATAAATTGTGGGGGCACAGAGCACTGTGTCCAAAGGAGCTTGCAGTACATTACCTATGAGATTTGGTTTGGTTAGGGCTTCAAATCCAGCAGTGGTTTTGCTAAATAACTAGAACATGCTGATCATTGCTGCGTTTTGAGTCGATTTGGAGATGTGGTCAATATGGCGGAAGAAACCATTAGTATCTTATGACAACAGATCCTCTTATTTTACCTCTAGCGGAATTCTAAAGGACCCATCTTGCTCCACTCAGATCAATTTGGCATATAGTGAAGTGGTGTTTCAAGTATGAAATTGCAAAAGAAGTGGAGGGCCAGAGCCCTCCCCAACCAGATTTAAAAGTATAAAGGTATTTTATTATGAACTGCGAGCAATTTGAGCATACCTTCTGAGCATTGGATTATAATAGGGACTGAGCTCGAAATAGATGTCCCTGAAGGGCTATAGGGGGAAATTGTAGGACCCTACTATCAATTGGGGCTTGAACCCCATGTGTCTCCGGGTTACTGTTACTAGGAAATAGGAAGTGATGGTATTGCTAGCAAACCTACAGAATGAGTCAATGATGACCCAAATGCACTTAGTGGTGGCTTATTTACCTTTGGCCTTTATTTTATGAGATTCACCGTATTCATGACTTTGGATCATGGGAGGACCCCAGCCTACTAAAAACCATCATTTGGCACAATAGCAGTGGTTCCACAGGAAGATCTAACCTGATTGGAGGAACAGATAGATAAGGCGATAGCTTTTTAGAAAAAAACTGAAATATTTTTGCCTCTGATGACCACGATTTGGGGTGCGCCCAAGGGTTTACGCATCAGGTAGATAAGGGATCTCACCCTCCTACATGATCACGACCTATTCATTGCTCAAAGGCGGCGGAAGAGGATGTCTCCGATGAGGTAGACAAATTTATTGAAAAAGGGATGTTAGAGCCATCTAAGAGTCCGTGAGCATCACAAATACAAATTGTTAATAAAAAAGATGGCACAAACTGGATGGCCATTGACTATCAAAAGCTCAATAGAGTTATGAAAAAATATTTCTACCCCCTTTCATGGATTAAAGATGTATTAGATTGACTTAGAGGGGCTAATTAATTTTTCTGTCATAGATTTCATATTGGGGTACAGGCAGATCGAATTTCTAGTGGCAGAACTCGAGAGATGTGCTATAATCACATCAAAGGGTTATTCCACCTACAAGTATGTCACAGGGTTTGTGCAACGCCCCAGCGTGCTATAAATACAATCTTGGGTGATATGAAGCTGTTCTACGTTTTAGTTTACTCAATTATATCAACGTGTTTAAGCAAACGTTCACAGAGTATCTTGACCAACTGGAACAAGTGTTCCACTGACTTGGCGACGTTAATTTAAGATCAAGCCTCATAAGTGTCACTTTTGTCAAAGAGCAAATGGAATACCTTTGCTTTGTGGTGAATTCAAAAGGGCTTGAACTTCATCCAGTGAAGGTGGAAGCTATAAGCAAGATGACTCACTCAGGTAATTAATGAGATATTTAAGTATCCTAAGGGTATGGTCGGTTACTACCACCAGTTCATTATTAACTTCAGTTGTATTGAGGCACCTCTCTTTGAGTTGTTGAGTAAAAATGCCATTTTTCCCGGAATGAACCATGCCAAAACGCTTTTAATATCTTACAAACTGCGCTGGCAAGCGCACCAATTTTTCAATACCCCACCTTCAAAAAACAAATTCATGATGGAAATGGATAAATTGCTTTGCGCTGTATGCAAGATTTTTCAGAAGGATGATGATGGCGTAGAGCACCATGTTATGTTTTTAACCAAAGTTTAAACTGTCCTGAACAAAATTACACTATGACTGGGCGGGAGTGCTTTGCAGTGATTTATGAATTCAAACAGTTTTGAGTATACCTCCATGGGTGAAATTTTAAGTGGTAATGGATCATGCATCCTTACGCTGGCTGAAAAATCTACATGAACCTGAAGGACAGCTCACATAATGGGCGTTAAATCTCCAAGCGTATGATTTTATGATTGTACACCAGCTGGTAGCGAAGCATCAAGATGCAGACTGTCTTTCACAGCTATCAACGGTCACTATTACGGCAGATTTGGCTGACATTATGTATGAGAAAATGGTGGTGGGAAAATACCACAATGAGCCACCAAAAGTGATCAAAGTTCTAGAAGGTCTTAAAAAGAACACATTTTACACGATGGGTAACTATATAAGAGGATTGGGGAATTGATGCTGAGCTTACTTAAATCTCTCTGATAGGCCAGCAATCACTATGGATGCACATCAGGTGGTAGGATATGGTGGGTTGCGTAAAACGTTGAAGTTTTTGTGACCCAATACTAGTGTTATGGAATGCATTATGACGTAATTGAGATGGTAAGATGCTGTCATAGTGCCAAGTGGAATAGCCTTTCCACAAGAGACCACATACCAGCAGGTTAAACCCCAGTTCACCTGGCATACCATTTACTTGATGTATTGAAGCCTCTGCCAACTGGCGCAAACTGATCCAAGTACATAATTGTAGCAATTGATCATCTGGCGAAATGAGTGGAAGCCTGGGAGATTAATGGCTTGGGGGTGGTCACCACCGCCAAGTTTATTATAAAGTTTGTCATACGGCGACATGGCTGTCCACTGCTCATCTTAAAGGACAATAGAACCAACTTCACTTCACATATAATGCCTAAGTTGAACAAACTGATGGCAGTCCATGGGGTCTTGACTACATCCTAACATCTAGAATCCAATGTATTGGTGGAACTGGTCAACAGAACATTGGTAAACATACCCTAAAAGCTTGTGAAAGATTGACTCTATGAATGGAGTACCCTTCTACCCACAGCTGTCTTTTCATATATTATCAGCCACCATTCGGCCACTGGCAAGAGTCCTATCCAACTGCTCTATGGTAGACATCTAACTTTACCTGCATTGATTTACTCATGTGTGGATGATACCGTTAGCGTAGAACTGCAGGATTATTTGATCAATCTAATGAGGACGCTGATCAAACTATAAATGGCAGCACATTCTACCAGTTTGGCCAAGAAGATTTGTGATCAAGTGGCTGACCAGAATAGATGTAGCGGACTCCCACAGTTCATTGTAGGAGACCATGTCTTGTTCCACAACCTCATGGATTTGAATAGAAGAACAAGCTCACCATTTTCTGGACTAGGCCATTTGAAATAATCGATGGATGGTAAGATGCCTACACCATTAAGGAGCCTGTGGGTGGTCAGATTATCAACTAAGTATACATAAAGTTCCTTTGAGCATATAAGCAATAGGAGCATATTGTCAAGTCAAAAGTGGGATAATGTTGAGAATTTAATATGACTGGATAATAAGCTACACCTTCTGGCGAATTAGAAATAAGAGTTGAGGCGAACCTCAAGATTGAGCTGAAAGTTATATTGATATGAAGCAATAAATTGAAATATTGATAGTATAGCAAATTGAAGAAATTCCACTAAAACGTCGAGATAGACAAAAACTACTAAAAAGAAACAAATAGGAGATTAATAAGCAGAAGGGTGAAATTGACCTAGAATACTGAGATAAGAGTTAAGCAGAACAACGAGAGGGGGAGGTTTTAAGTAATTCGCAGATAAGTTCTACTTTTATTATATTATAATAAATAGTGTTCATTGGATCAATTGCTCCATATATTATATCTATTGGTTTTTATTAAAAGTCAGAAATCTGCATATTATCAGATTCTGTTGCTCAGTTGCTAATACCCTGTGCAAACCATATTGGCAGAATCAAACCATTACACCAAAAAATTAACACCTGGTAAGGGCAGTATTGCATTCTTCCTATATGTTTATGAATCAGTGATGGATGGATGACAGACCAGCAAAAACTCAGGTACATCGTCCCCTGCTTGAGTTATATGGCTCAAGGAATAAGGTTTCCTAGCATGGTCAACCTCAACACCTGAGCGGAGTTTAAAAAAGCTTATAATGAGGAATTTGGCACCATACAAAGCTTACAAAGGCAAAAACATGACTTTGTGTGCCTTATCCTACATGAGGGAGAATCGATCCCTTCTTTTTTTAGTGATTTTATTGTGTAGCTCAGCCTTTGTTGCTGGCAAAAAAATCTACCTCTAGATGATGCCATTGCAGCTATTTTGGCTGGCTTATCGTCTCATCTCTCTTTGGCGCTGCATATTTCTTTAGTCAAGCGTTCCTTCTAAATATACAGGATATAATGGAGGCCTTGTTAGCGGTGGCCAATTATTATGAAAGTGATACTACGCAAGTAGCTCTGGGATGAGAATCTACTATAGCCCCTCCAACCTCATCTATGGCTGTCTACCTTTGTAAATATGATCCCACGGAGCTGGCGCACCGAGATTCTCCTCCTTCATGTGAAGATAGGAAAGAATACTAGCAGTGATGGGGCAGCACTCCCCTCCATTTCCAGCTCCCAAGGTGCAGCCAGTAAAGTTAGCTATCACTTTCCCTATTCTTCTCCTTCGTTAGAAAGGGTTTCAAAAGTTCCTTATTGTTACATCCCACCAGGTCAATATCTTTATCCCCCTTGGTAACTTCTCCGGCCATCACTAGCTCAACCTGTAGCCATGGGGCAACCCAAACCACCTGCATCAAAGACTAATTGTAGAGCTGTAACCATTACAGCATCTCCTCAAAAGGTTACCCAATAAATTGAGCGCCCCAAGGACCTCCCCTGCAACAATGAAAAGCCCTGACCTTACCTCCCAACTGATGGAATCCTTTGACGTGCATTGAGAATCCCTCTGATGACGAATCTGAAGGAGGTTTTGATGATGTTGGTCACTATGTCTTAGGAGCCCCAAGTGAAGTGGGGGTACCTGACTGTTTGAACCCGTAGAGAGTGGATTGGGCTAAGATCCCTATAAAACTTATATACGATGTGTGTTGAGGGGTTTTGAGGTCATTGACACTATCAGCTATGCTGAAAAGCTTATTTCCACGATGATCCGTTCCACCAAGTGTTTTGAATACCCTGAAACTGTCAAATGACTTTCCTCTACTCTCCATCTTAAGGAGGTCCTCGATCTTCCCCCAACTTGGGTGTAACTCTAACTAAAGTGTAGTTTGTCTTTTAATGGAGTGCGGATTAGGGCTATTATTAACACTGGGTCTCATGTGAACTTTGTATCATCTAAACTTATGAAAAATAAGCTGGCCCCTGAACTCGAATATATGCAACAGTTTGAAACTGCAGGGCCAAACAATACTTGTGCCATTGGAGCCTACTCTTCTCTTCCCGTTCAGTTTTGGAAGCACATTTTGTCTGCCCCAGCAGTGGTCTTGGCCAAGAATATCTATGATCTATTCATTGGTACCCAGTTCATGTTTGAATTTGAAGGGGTTATTAATTTGAACTAAGGCTATCTCTCCCTTCTTAACTATGAGATTTCTCTAATTCTGACCAATGAAGAGCTTGATAAAAAGATAGATTTGCACAGTTGATTATCCTTATTCCGCCTTACCCCTACATTACACTATGACAGGTCAGAATACAATAAAAGCTACCCGGCTTAGAGAATCACTAGAGGGTATCCCTTTCCATTCATCTGAGGAAGTGGTCATTAAAGCATGGGAACAGGAAAGTAGTTGACGCTAAGATTATCCTACAAATCCCACTACTGTCTACTGCACTTAATCATCCTTGACGGAGTTATCCCTCTTAAGCCTAGTGTCTTGCCGTTTGTGTAAGACACCGCTTATCAATGACCAATCAATCTCCTGTTGAGGAATCTCACCAACAAGGACATGGTCGTCAAGAAGCATCAAAATATTGTAAGAGGGCTGCTTGTCCTTAAGGACATTAAACAAGTTCATTGTATCAGGTCTATGGCTAATATGGGCAGATCAGTTGATCAATCGTTATATATTATACCCACTGTTTAGATATCAGATGATCTAATCCCTGCAGAGCTTAATAAAGTTCATAGTTTATTGGAGGCCTATAGCAATATCTTCTCCAAATCTGATAAATGACTATGGACCTATGAAGGGTTTGGCGCATACCATTGATGTTGGGGATGCTCATCCCATCCTCTCCAAACCCTACCAAAAACAAAATTTAAGGAGTTACAGATGCGGACGGAGTAAAACAGTTGTTGGACGCTGGGTTGCTGGTGCCATACCAAAACCCTTGACCATCCTCGCTTCTACTGATAAAGAAGAAAATTGGAGGTCATCAGGTTGCTATGGATACGGAAGCTGTACATCTCTTGCCAAGAAGGACAGCCACCCTTTCCCCTGTATTGACGATGCTCTGGATCAACTCTCTGGTCCAAGTTCTTTTCTGCCATGGAAGTGGCTAGAGGGTACTGGCAAATGACCTTTCTCCACAGGATTAAGAGAAGTGCGTTCTTATATACAGTAAGGGTTTGTTTCAACACACTTGGCTACCTCATGGGTTGTGCAATGCACCTGCTACTTTTCAGAGGTCGATGGATCACATTCTTCAGGACATTAAGCTGAGCTGTGTGATTGTCTCACCTCGATTACATCACAGTCTTCTCAAATATGTTCAACAAGAATCTCACGGCACCTAAAGGAAGTCTTTCAACACTTGTGGGCATCTAACAACAAACTAAAGATCTCCAAGTGTATTTTTTCCAGAAGAATCAGGATTTCCTCAGGAACAGCATCTTAAAAGATGGTATACAACCTCTACAAGATAAGGTTGAAGTGATATCTAAGATGCCAGAGCCCAAAACCCTTCGTGACATCTAGTATTCTTGGAAATGATGTGGTACTACCATCAGTTAATCACCAAACTTTCCCTGATCAGTGAGCTCCTAGTCCTCCTCCTGGCTAAGAACACCCCCTTCCATTGGGGTGCTGAACAAAAGGCTGAGTTTGTTACTTTGAGGCAGATATTGCAAAAATGATCAGTAATTCGCCACCCTGACTATGGCAAGACCTTCATGTTATTCACTAATGTCTTTGACTACGCTGTTGAGGCCACTTTGGCTCAATTGGATGAGCTGGGGTCAATCATTTCGTGTATTACTTTAGTAAAATGCTTTCAAAAGCTGAGCGCGATTACAGCGTCACTGAGAAGGAGTGCCTGTATGCCTTGCTTGCTGTCAAAAACTACTTCCCTTTCCTATATGGGACTTCACTTACGGTGGCTACCAACCACACCTCTTTTCATTGATTACAAAATATTAAAGATCCCACCGGGCTTTTCGCTCTCTGGGCTCTTTTTTTTAGTACTAGATGGTCCTAAGCTCTCTGAGCTCTTTTTTTTAGTACTAGATGGTACTCTCTGAGCTCTTAAGGTCCAGCATTACTACATGACCATTGAGCATTATACTAGACGCGCAGTATGAACGTTGATGGGTTGACGCGGCTGCCCATCCTTCACATTAATAATAAAGAAGCAAAGAGGGTGCATGACCTGCTATTGACTCCTGAAGAGTGTTCAGATGACGATGAACTAGTTCAGAAGCTGCTATCATGGCACTCCTACAACACAAAGGTGGAGAGTGGGAAGTTATATAAGAAAGTAGGATGTCAAGATTCTGATATGACTGGACAATGAGCCCTGAAGAGTTATTACGGAATGGTGAGGATCTGTTGACAGGGATAATATTTATGAGTATTTGAGCGCCTTGAGATGAGGCAATATTGAGTTATAATGGGTTGTTAATGGATCGCCTCCAAATAAGGCAATATGGCGATGTCAACCTTCGATGAATATAATTTAGATCGCCTCAAATTAGGGCGATAGAGAGTTGAAGAATAACAATATAAAATTAAGGAGAATCTGCAGAATAGAAAAGCTTAAGCTATGAGAATGGTATCGTCTAAAGTCACTGGTATACAAGCGAGATAGGAAATTTAAAGAGTATTTAGTGGTAGTATAGAGAGCAGAACAGAGAAGGGTTGCTGTATTTATAAAAATAAATAAACGCGTTGTTAAGCGATTTCTCCAATTTTTTATATTTTCCAGTGTGGTCAAAGGATTAACAATCCCCATATTGTCTGTCTTTTGCTCAGTGGGTTTGACCTGTGCGACCCTTATGGCAGATTAAAATGTTACCGCCCAAAATTATAACAGATGTGCTCACTACAAGGGGCCAATTGAGCAACCACTAAAAAACTCAAAATCTCCTGTCGTCAGCTATATCTCATAAAGCTTGCATTATGGGGAATCTTCACAAAGCACTGTACTAGACAATTATGAGGAATCAAAATCACTTTAGGCGCAGTGCTCAAAAAACAGGATGAACTTCTTCATGAAAGAGATGCTGTTATTCACCAGCTCAATACCACATTCAGTCAAATGCAAATCATGAGACAACAAAACAAGGAACCCACCAATTGCTTGGATGACACCACCAAAATACTACAATAAGCGGAGCAGAAAATGACCAGTACCATCCAGCCCTCTCATTGGGATGAGGAGTGACGACAAGTAGGCACATTATGAGGCTGAATATGATGCTGGTTGGAGCTACAACACCCAGGATGGTAGCTCTGGTTATGAGTATGAGTTAGAGCCAATTCCCCCAAGTGATGGCAGTGCTTCCTATAACAGAAGTCCATGCTACCTCCAAAGCAGAGAACATCTCAATTTCTGCTGGACCATAATTTCATTGAGAAACTGCTTTTAATCTCAACACATTCCTCAGTATGCCCCAAATAGATATTAACAGGATGAGGAGGTCAATATTGAGGAACTGATTTGGTTGATCAATATGTGAATATCCATGGATTTTTCAAACCAGTTATATCTTCAGTGGAAAGTGCATCTGATTGACGGAAAGCAAAAATGCTAATATCTTCCTTGGATGTTGAGAATGATAATAAAGTCACCTGCTATCTCCTGAGCAGCTCCATTACCCACTGGGGTGTAAAAGATACCATGCTTTGACTGTTTGGGGGCACCTCAAAGAGGTCACAGCAAAAGGTGGAATTATTGATGATTGGATTCCTCCATAATGAGACTCTCATGGAGTTTTCCTTTTTATTTATGATGAAAGCTCACGTGCTGATTGGGTCAGGATACTTAGTAGAAGCTAATTTATGCATCGCAATGACCTCCATGGTAAAGCCATACCAAGAGCTTCACAATGTCAATTCACCAATTCTAGATGATGACGTTCCCCTACTCAAAATTTTACAGTTGTTGAATTGCATATCCCTTAACTTTCTGTTAAATATGTAACAGATAGCTACCGCCTCTTCTGTACCCTCTTATTCAGGAGAATATGCTTGTCCAGTCCACATTACGCCTAGCAACCCTTGGCCTTACTATAGTTCTGCGCCTCATCCTCAGCTGAATTATTCCCAACAGTTCGACTACTGCCCCAGGGCCATTTACAAGAATTGTCAGCAACCTAACTACTGACCAGGACCTACTTATGCCAAACACAAGCAAACATCTTACTGACCTGGCCCTGGTTACACCAAATAACCCCAAACTTTCCGACCTGGATCCTCTTATAAAAACAAGGATGCGGCTTTTATGGGTTTTGTTGTTATGAATGGGGTCGCTCAGGCCACTTGGCACAAAGCTGCACTAACCGTCATGTGCACTACATTCAATAAGATCAATATCAACAGGGAAAAGATGGAGCGGAGTAGAAATGTGACTCATTATATCCACGATCCCAACCCAAACGTCCCTGATTCATTAGTAGTATATCCTGTGGAAGTCCCTCATCACAATGAAGGAATTTTATACCAGCATCCAGTTGGAAGAGTGAATGTAGTAAAATGAGCTTAAGCCAAAGCTAAAGTGGATGAAGGATTTTTAAGCAACTGAAGCCATACTCCTGCCAAATGATTGATCAAGCTTCCTCAGACAAGCTGGATTCTGCTGTGGATGCACCAATTCTGAAAAGAGTAAATGTTGCCCTTCTGGTAGACGCCATTGGTAAAGAATTTCCAAGGTCAGTGAGGGGATAATGTGTTTTCTTGGAAAAAGAGATCCCGAAGATGTCCATGTATTAAACAGTCAATATTCTTCTTATTCTGAGTGTACAAACAGTGATATTTTTGTAGCAAAAAATAGAGTTCACGCTATAATAGATACAGGCATACCAGTCAACATAGTTTCCATTAAGTTGATGGCAAAGTTGATGTATAAACCTGATGTGGACCATCAAAATGGTTTATGGGACTGCTGGAGCATAAAGCACCATCTCTGAGGTAGCATACAGTCCGCTACCATTGCAGTTTAGGTCAATTGTCATTGTAGCTCCAGCAATTGTGTTACCAAACGAAAACTACGATTTGCTAGTTAAAACTGTTTTCTAGCGACATTTTGGGGCTGTCGTTGATATGATGGAGGAGACCCTTGCCATTTTGGTGCAGCGGATCCCAATTTAATTTACCTCTAGCAGAGTTTCAAAGGATCTGGTGCACATGGGCCACATCGACTTTGTATATATTGATGGGGTGATATCAGTTTGATATCCTTGACTGAAAGCAAGACTCAACCCTTTCCCAGCAGATATGAATACCAAGGGCTTTCTCTCCGAGCTTCAGGGCCTAAATCAATTCCTTCTAGACACCAAGTTACGTGAATACCAAGCTAGATGTGGAAGTTCAAGCAGGCTTTATTGAGAGTTCATTGGGCCCTATCATCAAACACAGCTTAAGCCTCATGTGGCTCCAGGGATTATACTCCTAGGGCATGGAGAAATAAAGGTTTTGTTAGCAAATCTCATGAGAGAACCTATGAAAATCTTCTGACATCAGATAGTGGCGTATTTACACTTGACTCCAATTGAGGAGGTCCTTCAGGTTCATAATTTTTGATTCATTAGATGAATTTAGCCTAACAATTGAGTCGCCAGCTGGCGTAATGACAGTACTACCACGGAAGAACTTAATAGTGCCATTGGAAGAACAAAAAGACCAAGCGATAGCTTTATTTCAGAAGTACAAAGAGATTTTCTTGATGACAATCACGATTTTGGGTGTGATCAGTGGGTGGTCCATCAATTTGACACAGGCGTTCATCCTCCAAAAAGGTCTTGGCCAATCTGTTGATCATTAGCAGCGGAAGATGTTGTCAACAAAGATTTTGATACATTGCTGGAGCAAGGGTTGCTTGAACCATCCAAGCATCCATGGGCTTTGTTCATTCTGGTTATAAAAATAAGGATGGCACCAACTGCATGGTAATAGACTACCGGAACTCAATAGTACTACAAAAAAGGATTCATACCCCTTACTGCGGATTGATGATGCTTTGGATCAGTTAGGAGGAGCTTGTTACTTCTTAGCAATGGACTTGATATTGGGTTACTGGAAAATCGAGCTGCCTATGTTGGAACAGGAGAAATGTGCCATAATCACTCCCAAAGACCTTTTCTAACTGACCCATATGCCCCAAGGGCTGTGTAACGTCCTAGCTACGCTCCAACGAGCCATGGACACTATCCTCAGTAACCTGAAGATGCCGTGTTTTCTTGTATACTTTGACAATATCAACGTTCTCTCTCAAACCTTTTCTGAGCACCTTGATCATCTACAAGCAGTATTCCACCAGCTTGCTGAGGCGAACCTCAAATTTAGCCTCAAAAATGTAATTTCTTCAAAAATCAGTTGTAATACCTGGAGTTTGTGGTAGACTCCAAGGAGCTGAAGCCACAGCCGGACAAGGTGGAGGCAGTCCAGAAAATGACTACACTTAATAGTAAACATGACATACTGGCATTTTTGGGAATGGTAAGCTACCACCAATGCTTCACCCCCAACTTCAGTTGTATTCAGGACTGTTTTTTGAGTTTTTAAAGAAGGATACTGCGTTGGGACCATCTAGTACTAAAAAAAGAAGGATGCTGCGTTTGAATGGATGGAACGTTGTCAACACGCCTTTGATACTCTTTGGATGGCGCTGATCAGTGCTCCAGTGCTACATTACCCAAATTCAGATAGGGAGTTTATCGTTCTGACAGATGCTTTCATTTAAACTGTTGGAACATTATTTTCTCAGAATGATGATGAGGGAGAGGAGCATCCCATTGTGTACTGCATTCAAAGTCTGAACTGCCTGAGCGTAATTATATTGTGACCAAGCGGGAGTGCTTAGCGTTGATATACATGTATAAGAGATGAAGAACTACTTGCAGGGGTAAAAACTTTTATGTCATAATGAATCACGCGTCATTACATTTGTTGCAGAACCTTAAGGAGCCTAAAGGGCGTTTATCTCGATGGGCTCTTAAGATTCAGGCTTATGACTGAGTTCTTTTCCCGCCCAGGAGTAAAGCATTAGAATGCTGACTGTTTATCTTAATTGCGACCATTACTGTGTCAGTGGATCTCAGTGATATGTTGTAAAATAAGATGCTAAGCGAAAATATGATGACAAACTGCAACAATTAATCAAAGCGTTAAATGGGATGCTAGCAAATACCTTCCAACGGAATGGGGAACTGTACAAGCGGATCAGCAATTCTATGGTATACTTTTGCAACCCTCAGCATAGCCTGGGATTATTGTGAGTGCCCACAAGGCAGTTGGACATGGTGGCGTGTGCAAGACAAGGGAGTTGTTGCATACTTGGTACTATTGGGAAACCATGAACTATGATGTGCTCAAAGCCATTTCCTGTTGCCACCAGTGCCAAGTGGAGAAGCCAATCCGCCAGAAGCCCTCATACTGGTTAGTAAAACCACATTTTGCTTGGCATATGGTTTCCCTTAATGTCATTGGGCCTCTGTAAATGGGAGCCAACTGGTGTAAGTCCATTCTGGAACTATTGAACACTTGACCAGATGGGTTGAAGCGTGGGCAATATATCATCTGGGGGCAGTCAATGTGGCCAAGTTTTAATGGAACATATTACCCATTAACATGGTTTCCCTCAGTTCATCCTTACCAACAATGAAATTAACTTCACCTTATACATTCTGCCAAACTTAAATAAGCTGATGGGCATCCTTAGGGTTCTGACAACTCCATATCATCCTGAGTCTAATGGAATGGTTGAATTGGTTGATGAGACGCTGGTTAACATCCCTAGGAAGCTGGTAAATTATTGGCCCTAAGATTTGAGTTCCCTCCTGTCTACTGCTGTCTTTGCTTACAATATCAGCTACCATTCTGCAATGGGGAAGAGCCCCTTCCAACTGTTATATGACTGCACTCCCACTCTTCCAGCATTTTTTTATTCGCGCATAGAAGATACTGGCTTAATGGATCCCTGCCATCACTTTACAAGTTTAGTTAACACGTTGATAAAGTAACAAATGGAAGATATATTCATTTAGCTTGGCAAAGAAGATTAAAATTGGGCGTGAATCAGGTACAACATAGTGGGTTGACCCGATTCCAAGAAAGTGAGATGGTTTTGATTGACTAGCATTTTTAGTAGTGTGAAAACACAAGCTGGCCAACATCTTGGTAATACGCTAAAATTATTGAGTAAATTAGTATTAATGTTTATACCATCGAAGACCCATCAAGTGGTCAAATGATTAATTTCATATACCAAAGTTTATCTGAGCATACAAACAATAGTAGGCTCATCATTCAGTCAAAGGGGGTTAATGTCAATATTCCAATTGACTGTACAATAAGCCCTGAAGAGTTATGACAGAATAGTGAGATTTCGCCAACTAGGATAATATTTATGAGTATTTGGGTGCCTTGATATGAGGTAATATTGGGTTATAACAGGTAGTTATTGGATCGCCCTCAAATAAGGCAACAAGGCGATGTTGACATTCAATAAATATAATTTAGATCGCCTCAAATTATGCGCTAGAGAGTTGAAGAATAACAAGCTGGAACCAAGGATAATCGGTGGAATAGAATAGCCTAAGATATGAGAATGGTATCATCTGAAGTTGCTGGTATATAAGCGAGATGGGCAAAATGAAAGAGTAGTTAGTTAGTAGTTGAGAGAACAGAACAGTGAAGAGTCACTGTAGTTTTAAAAATAAGTAAAAGTGTTGTCTGGGCAATTGCGCCTATTTTCTTTACAATTTCCAGTGTTTTCAAAGGACCAACAATCCCCATATTGTCTGTATGTTGTTCAGTGGGTTTGAGCTGTGTTATCCATATGGCAGATCATATTAATACCGCTTAAAATAAACATAGGCTAAAATGGTTGCCCTATCTTCATCTGTCAAAATGATCACTGGTCACCTTAGAGTCTCACACTATCATGGGGGCATGGCGGAGCACACAAAACCTATGAGTGGGTAATAGAGCGAGCTACTGGGAGGGCATCATGGAAACCATAAATGAAGACTTGGATGCATGCTTGGCCTGTAAAAACAATACAGCTTCAGGATCTGATTTCAATATCAACCTACAACACTCCAACAACACTTTCACATCATAAGTTTAGACTTGGTAGGACCATTCTCTTAAACTACAGGTGGAAATAGTTATATCTTGGTCAGAATTGATCATTTCACCAAATGGGTTGAAAATGTTGCTCTCCCGCTCAGATTGCTAAAATCCACGGCCACCTTCCTACTTCAAAACATCTTTACCTGGAATAGATGCCACAGGTCCTCCTATGTGACATAGGGAAAAATTTTACCTCCCAAACGGTGAAACTCATTGCCACCTCCATGGGAGCTCAACAACTATTCTCAGCCCCCTATAACCCATCCACAGATGGTGCTGTAGAAGACGTAACAGAGCTCCTGGTCCTGATTTTATGCAAAATGGCCACTTCATACCCTCTCCAATGGTGATTTTTACTTACCCAGTGCCCTCATGGCTTACCATATTAGCTATTATTGCATCCTCAAGATGTGTCATGTTTGGGACCATCTAGTACTAAAAAAAAGATGTGTCATGGAAATGGCAGAAGAAGTTTAGACCAGCCTGCCAGTCAGGATGTGTAAGCACCCAAAAAGCAAGCCAGAATGCCAGAGGCATTGCCAACTGAACAACGTTATATGGAGCCAGGCATTGTGAAATGACAAATTGTTGGTGTAGCATAACAGTGAATATGATCCTGGCAACGAGCCACAATGAGCCCACTCCTGACCCAGGGGGTCTTACTGCAGGGGGTGTAATCACATAAATAGTTTCAATAAGTTCATCAGCATATGGGGTCATTTCAACTGGGGAGGCAAGGAGATGAATTCTCTCTTGCAATTGGTGGATGTAAGGCCACAAGATTTCCATGTACTGTTGCCAGAAGTTCATGATAGCGGAATTATAGTGCCAAAAATATCTGACTAGCTGAATCCAATCAACGACAGAGGGGGCCATAGTGACCATAAGTACTGGTAGAGCCCATCCAGTATATGGACCGACAGGCCACCAGGGAAACACCATTAGGGATGCGGTCAGAAGGAGCAATACAATAAAAAAATTGATTAGTTTTTTTGGGAAAAATTTTTATTGAAAGGAAAGGGAAGAAAATTGACCAGCAATTTTCTCAGTGCAATGCAACTGATTAGAGAGTGGTCAATTGGGGTAGTGACAAGCCAGGATTGGGACCCTCAATTTTGACCTAACTGGTGAATTATTTGGGAATGAGCGGGTTAGTTCCCTGGGAACTGACATCAAAAATTTCAGCGGTGGGCTGAGTCACTGTCAGTTCGACCTCAAACATCCAAACTGAGGCTCAGTTGTATTTCTGACAGTTAGTGTGACAGCATTTGGCCCGAAGAGTGGTGGGAATCCCCCAAGGCCACCTCATATAGGAGCGGGTCCATTTTGTTGGGAATGGGTTTAAGACGCCCAACCCGCTTGCGCTCAGTCACTGGGCCATTTTTTTGGTCAGTGGCATCAGATTGGCTGCAACGCTTGAATTGTCAACAGGGGACTTTGAACTTTCGTCAATGACATCTGATGCTATAGCCTGCCCATCGAGCATAATCTTTGATGACTTTTGGTAGGGAGGTGATTTATTTGATTGGCATGTTACTTGAATTGAAACCGTTGGACATTCCAGCTGATAAATCAGTCATCATGTCTTTCCGGCCATTTGAGATCCAAACATCGGTCATATTACTGCTCAAATTTGTTCCAATTAATTTCAATTTGGCAATCTTGGCGCAGATTTCGCTGATTCTTCATAACAGTTCTGCCGAGGTGAGTGTGGGTACTGGAGGTGGAATCTGAAGCAGAAGGGCTGTTACCCAGCGCTCGTCTGCTATGTGAGTGAGATCGCCCTGAGTAATGAGGGGTACCACCATTCTCTTCGATACCTTCTTGCTCAGGAATGGAAAAATGGCCCAATCAACACCTAGGGGACATTCCCCCAGGACTTACAAGATGTACCCTTTCTGTGTATTATATGGGTGAGAACCTGAGGTGCCACCATTATTAGACAAGGATTTTTTCTCTGACAGGACTGACCCTGAGCAAGTCATGAAGAAGTAGGCCCAACACATCATCCAATTAAAATCAAAGTCCATGACTAATTTATCAAAGATGGTCATCAAACAAGCCCAAGCCACAAATGAGCTCCAGCCCCTCTTTTTTCCTTCCAAGTATACAACTTGATACCATGTTACTACAACCAAATCACTTTAAAAGTGAGAAGCTCAGTTCTATCTGGGAAGGTCCATTTGTAATCATTTATAATAGAGGGTTGAGTACTCTATCAAATCCCTGGCTACCAGAGTTAATATGAACTGTGTCCATGACAACTTCTCGCGCCTTTACTCTAATCCTACAACTCTTGAATGGGGTAATTTTGGAAAATTACAAGTCTGATTATGTAATAAATGTGTATCAGTTAAAAATATGGACTAATATAAAGACAAAATCGGCTTGAAGACTCTGGCCAATTCTCAGTGGAACCCTTTGGATTGGGGCAATAAATCTATTACTAATGCTCAGCCTGTTGGACATTTGCCCTCGCAACTGCAAAGATAGAATGTCCTGGGTCAAAATCAGCTGAAACAGGGAAACGTTAGTCATTTATGAGTTTCCAATACATCTAAACGTGATTCTAATACTAATAACAATATATTTTACCAAAAGCCCCTGGTCAATTCTTGGTGGAAGCCCACAAATTAAGAAAACGATTTCAAATAATAATTGGGCAACAACCATAAAATTAAGCAGTCAGATTACTCTGACCATGCAACGGACCATGGGTCATCTATTGGGTGTACTCCCCCAGCCTCAACCAGATCCCTAAAAGTACCTACGTGGGGCCGCCCCCTTTTATAGGCGTGAGGGGGTCCCCCAGGATGCAAAATATTTTGTGAATGGGGATTGGCTGAAGTAATTAAATACATTACCACATGTTTACGTAATGCCAGCCATTAATTCCCCATCCATTGTACAGCTCAGGCGAAGTAAGTGTTCTGAGCTTCAATAGACTACTTTGTCATATTTCCTAATTCAGATGGTAATGAGCCGTACTGAACTTACTACTAAATTCCCTCTGACCTGTGATACTGTTTACATATGGATTGATCAGATAATGGGGGGATCACTTTTTCTTCCTTGCCCCTCATTCTTAAAAACTATTATAAACCATTTTTTCCTCAGTGTAAATTTATTAATTTTTATCAAAAAATTTTGTGGGATCCCGAGGTGTTAGAACCAGTGAGCACGGAAAATATGGATTCCTACAAATTGGTGCCCACTACAGGGGACACCTGTACACCACAAGAATCATCAACAATGGAGGTTTTAACCATAAAGAACCCTCCCACTTTTCCTCTTCATATATAATTCTGTTTAGCTGCTCTGGAAAAGCAACTAACAAGCGCTCTATCCCAACTCAATGAACTTGAGAAGCGCTCTCTAAAACCATGTTTTAAAGATAGGTACATCCCTAGCGAAGGGAATATTGATACTTTTTTGTACGTTTATGAAGCTGCCATGGATGTGCAACGGACAAGCAAAAAGTGAAACATATCTTTCATTGTTTAAGCCGCCTAGTGCAAAAGATAATTGTTTCTTACCTGAACCCCTTGTACACCTGGACAGTGGTGAAGGTGGCTCTTTTAGCTTAATTTGGATACAAGCAGAGTCTACACAGGGAAAAACAGGCCTTTATGCGCCTTAACATGTATGAGGGTGAATCTCCCATTGCCTTTTCAAATGCTTTTACCTTGCTGAGAAAAAGTTATCAACCTCTAACATGCTCACCCTTGATGATGCTATCTCCGCTCTGTTAACTGGATATCTTCTCAGCCCTCTCTATCTAGGCATATAGTCTTTGTAAAATGATACTCAAACCATCTTGACATCAAGAAGCTTTTATAAGATGTGGCTGAATCCCATTTATGTGCCGCAATAGATGAAGCTGAGGTAACCCTTCAGCTCTAATCATTGGGGAGTTTTCACCTGTTGAACAGTAGGGGGTAAGCCCACCTGTGCCTATCCTTCCTGTGAAACCTGTTTCCTCAATGTAACTTAAAAGAATATCACTCCTTCTGATGATTCAGCCCCCTGTAAGCTAGCTAATACCATACTCTCTCACAAGCGCCCATAGCCTCTGTGACTTCCCTTCCAGCCAAGCTGGTAGAAATGGCTCCTAAGGCTAGCTGATCTTCTGTGGCCATCACCACTACCTTTATCAAAGCCTTGCCATTGTTGAGAATACCCTTGGGGAGGAATCTGAGGGGGATATGATGATGTTGGTTACTACATACTGGGAGCCCCGCAGAAATAGAAGTTCCTGATCATTTGAACGCTGGAGGAATAGAAGAGACTATCATAGCTGAGGAAACGTACCTCAGTTAAATTCTAGGGTGTCCAAGAGTTATTAAAAATTCTAGCGATGGTGACCAATTCTTAGCCGGCTTGATTCGCCCTCTTCAGCGGGATAATCCCATAAAATTCATCATGGATGAATACCCTGAGACTGCATAAGACCCTAACCTCTACATTCCTGCACAAGAAAGTCTTAACTTTGTCAACTAACTCTAGAGGAACGCTCTCTAAGATTAAAGTGGTCATCCAAAAGGTCCAAATAATAGACATCCTGGACACTGGATCCCCAGTCAACTTAATCTCCACTAAGCTTATCAAGAAGACAAAGCTCGCGCCTGATTTGGAGCACACGCAAGATTTTGGTACTGCTGGACCAAAAAATACCCGGTTATCAGGACATACTCTTCCCCCCATTTGAATTAAAAACTTGTTTTAACCGCCCCTGCTGTGGCTTTGGACAACAATACATATGATATGCTCATTGACACTCAGTTTATGATTGAGTACAAAGGAATAATAAACATGAAGCAAGATTTCCTCTCGTTTTTTAACTATAAAGTTCTGTTAGTCTTATCTAATAAAGAACGCAGCAAGCATGAATACTCTTTCCTGGTCAATTACCCCTTTTGCAGCTATAACTCTACCTTATTACACCTCTGGGTGTAACATAAAATAAATTGACCAATTCAGTGGATGCTAGGGAAGGTATCCCTTTCTATGCTGCAGATGAGGCCTTGATTAAGCCTAATGAATAAAGAGTGGTTGACACAAAAATCACGCTTCAAATCACAAGCCACTGTTTTTTACACCTCGTAAGTATTGAGGGCGTTAGTTCCTTGGAGCCTCGGGTTATGCCTGGCATTCTTGACCCAACTTACCTGAGGACCATTGCTTTGCTGTCGGGGAACCTCACCTCAAAGGACATAGTTTTAAAAAACAACATGAGATTGGCTGAGGTAAGCTAGTTAATTTGGAGAAAAAAATTCACTCCATTGGTTCTATAAGGGTATGGGCCTGCCAACAAATAACCTGATATGTACCTTACCCAACGTCCATATCTCGGATGAGCTGACCCCAGAGGAGCTGGAAAAAGTTCAAACTCTACTTGACGACTATAGCAATATATTCTCCAAATCAGACAATGACTATGGCCACATGAAGGGCTGGTGCCTCTCCATCAATGTGGGTGCTGCCCATCCTATTAGGTCAAAACCTTATCACAAATCAAAGATAGAAGAACAGCAAATGAGGAGAGAGCTTTAGCAGTTACTAGACGCATGGTTGATAGTACCTTCACAAAGCCCCTGGTCTTCCCCTCTCTCGCTAATAAAAAAGAAAAATGGCAGTTACTGGATAGCCATGGACTTTTGCAAGTTAGATAATCTCATAAAAAAGGATAACTATCCTCTCCCACATATAGACGACGCCCAGGCCCAACTCTATGGCTCTAACTTCTTCTCCGCCATAGACTTGGCCAGTGGCTATTTGCAAATGGACCTTTCTCCCTGAGACCAGGAGAAATGTGCTCTCATTTATAGTGTGGGTCTCTTCCAAGCAACCCAATTATCTCAAGGGTTATGAGATGCAACTGAAACTATCCAGTGTGTGATAGCCATAACGTGCAGGACTTGAAGTTGAGTTGTGTTATTGTCTACCTCGATGACATCACAGTAGTTCAAAAACTTTTAACAAGCATCTTGATCACCCAAAGGAGGTGTTTCACCAGCTAAGAAATCTAATATAAAGTTAAAGCCCTTAAAGTGTATTTTTTTAAAAGAAACTGGATTTCCTTGGCCATTACATTATACAACAAAGTATTCAACTAATCCAAGGTAAGGTTGAAGGGATCTCAAAAATTCCTCCCCCTAAAAATTTAAGGATATTCAGGTATTTTTTGAAGATGAGATATTACCATCAATTCATTCCTAAGTTTGACCAACTCAGTGAGCCTATCGTCCGCCTATTAACCAAGAACACTCCTTTTAGTGGGGTGCAGAACAGAAGGCTGCTTTTAAGACACTGAAAAAACTTCTCCAATAACACCCTATACTCTGGCACTTAGATTTATAATAAACCCTTCGTCATTCTTATTGAAGCTTTGGACTATTCCTTTGGGGCCATCTTAGCCCAACTAGATGAAAACGGGGTAGAACATCATGTATCCTATATTGTAAGATGCTGTACAAAGATAAACGTGACTATAGTGTAAAGGAGAAGGAATGCCTTGCTGTTCTGTTAACTATAAAGCACTACCGCCCTTTCCTTTATGGAACTACCTTCGCTGTGGTTACTGACCATGCATCCCTAGAATGGTTACAGAACATGAAAGATCTTACTGGCCGGTTAGCTCACTGGGCTCTAAACTCCAACCTTATGACATGAAGATTGAACACCGTGCTGGAACCCGTCACGTGAATGCTGATGGGTTGACTTGGCTACCCGTCCTTTACTTGGATAATAGTGAGGTGGAGAGGATACATGACCTCTTAATGACCCCCAATGACTGGGAAGATGAGGATGAGCCTGTACAGAAAATGATAGAATGACACTCACGTAACAATAAAGTGGAGAATGGGAATTTGTATAAGCAGATGGGGACAAATTGGCTGACTTAGCTTTGGTCCTCAGAAATTATATCTGCTATCCTAGAAGCTCACTCAACTCTGGGTCATGAAAGGGCCAAGAAAACTTTTAAGTGGATTAAAAATCGGTTTTATTGGGATGAAATGATGGAACCCATCGTTGATGTCTTGGAAGCCTGCCTTACTTGCAAGAAGCAATCTGGTTTCAAGACTAGGTATCAGTATCAACCAATTACCCCTCAACAACCGTTACACCATAGGCCTGGACATAGTAAGTGCCCTCCCCCAGACTACCAATGGCCACCGATTTGTCCTTGTATCTATTGACCGCTTCACTAAGTGGGTTTAAGCCGTGGCTATCCCTACCCAAACGGCCAAGGCCATAGCCATTTTTATATCAAAATATTTTATTCTTGACATGGCCGTCCTCAAGTACTACTCTGCGATAATGGTAAAACTTCGCCTCCAAAGTAGTAAAAATCGTAGCCACCTCCTTGAGGGGCTCAACATCTTTTCTCAGCTCTGTACAATCCCTCTACTAATAATACTGTGGAGAGAGCCAATGGAACTTTGGTATCCATCCTACAAAAAATGGCCTCTTCTGATCCTCTTCACTGGGATCAATACTTTTCAGTGCCCTTATGGCTTACCATATCATATCATATGATCTTGAAAATGTCCTCATTCCGTGTCTTGTATGGGCGGGATCCCAGAATACCGCTCTTTTAGTTAAAAATTATTCTCCTCTAGAGTTGAGGATGCTGAGAAAGTCATGCGCAGATTAACTCAGCGCATCATCCAACATCAATCTGAGGCCCTGACTAATTTAGCAACCATGGTGACTAAAGAAGGGCAAGAAGCCAATGAGCTCAGGACCCCCTACCCACATTCCAAGTGTACAACATGTTATTATATTACCATAACCACATCATTACTAGAAGCGGTAAACTTAGATCGATCTGGGAGGGCCCCTTTAACATCACCTGCAAAACAGGCAATGAATACTCTATAAAATCGCTAGCTACAGGAATCACCATTAACTGAGTACATGACCGCTTCCTTCAGCTTTATTCTCACCCCAACATTCTTGAGGGTGGTGATATCAGACATTTGCCCTTGCAACTTTAAAGGAAGAATGTACTGGGTGAAAGAAGCTGAAATTGGGAAATGTCAGCCATTTACAAGTTTCTGATGCATCTAAACGTGATTATAATACTAAAAACGATAAAATTGACCAAAAGCCCCTGGTCAATTCTCAGTGGTATCCCATAAATCAGGGTAACACTATTTTAATTAAAAGTTTGGAAACTTTTAAGATTGAGCAGTCAGATTACTCTGACTACGCAATGGACCATGGGGCATCTATTAGGCGGTACTCCCCCAGCCTCAACCAGATCCTTCAAAGTACATACGTGGGGGCCATCCTCTTTTATATGCGTGAGGGGGTCCCTCAGGGTGCAAATGATTTCACAAAAAGAATTTGTCTAAGGCTAATTAAAGCATTACCACATGGGTATGTAATACTAGCCATTAATTCCCCATCTGTCATACAGCCCAGGTGAAGCAAGTGTTCTGAGCTTTGATAGGCTACTTTGTCATATTTCCTAATTAAGACAGTAACAAAAAATACTGAACTTATTAGTAAATTCCTTTTGACCCGCAATAATGTTTAAATATGGATTGGTCAGATAGCGAGGGGATCACTTTTCATTCCTTGCCCCGCATTTTAAAAAAAACTATTAAAAAACCCATTTTTTTCCTTAGTGTAAATTTATCAAATTTCATCAAAACTTTTGTGGGATCCAGCGGTGTTAGCACCAGCAAGCACAGAAAAGCTGGATTCCTACACAGCCAAATACCACAGGTTTAGGTAGTTGAGTTGCGCCATCTATGTGGCGAATTTAGGGGATTGCAATGGAGGCTCCTCCCCAGGCCACATCTACTCTATCTAATCTACCCGCAGAGACTGGCCCCTTTTATAAAGTTGAAGGGGTCCAGCAGAATGAAGTTATTTTTTCACCTCTATTTGGTCTAAATTTATTAAATCTCTTCCTCACTGGCTTAACTTACCAGTTGTGACTTTGCCATCTGCCCTCACATTGAAGTGATGCAACTCTTGACTGATCTGATAGGTCAAATTCCTATAATCCCTATCTCAGACATTACTAGCAATCTGAACTTTGAGCAACAACGTTTAAATACTAGCATTGAATTATTAAGAGGGTTCATAATCTTATCCCTTTATTGAAGCTAATACAAGTTTTAATCAACAAAAAAAAATTAAAAATTTCAGCTTTAATAATTTTTATTATAAGTGGTCAATTACCCCATTTATAACTATCAAGCAGTAGAAAAACTTCTCCTGAAATTATTTGTATGAATTTTGGGGGAAATGCACCTGCAAGCTTAACAACTGCCTAAAATCCAAAATGGTGTGATGAGTTAGCAAAAAAATAAATGCTGTAACCCATTTAGAGGATCAGCAAAAGGAGCAATTTTAATAGCTCCTCAGCCAATTAATGATGTTTTTATGCCATGATGGTGATTTTGTTCCCCTCACAACCTTGTGTTCATCCAGGTTGCTGTTTGCCAATGCTAACCTATCTCCAGATTACCCTAATGCCTGCCTCAAACTCAAGAAAATTTCGTCAAAGCAGAATTCAAAAAAGGGCTGGTCAGTAGCCTCATTCACCACCCCTCAATTCTCAAGGACATTCAACATTTTATTTTGTCCCAAAAAGAATGGGAATTCTAATTATGAGTTGATTAAATTTTTCTAAAATTTAGTAAACAAGAAATAGGCTTACTCATTTTCACTAATCACAGATGTCTTCAATGTCCTGAGAGTTGCAAAGCCTTTTACTAATATAGATTTATCTTCTAGGCACTATCAACTGGAAATAGAGGAAGAATTCATTTCAAAAACGGCTTTAGCTACCAAATAAAAAAAAATACTAAAATGCCTTTTGAACTTAACTGAGTTTCTAAAGCATTCCAAAAGCTTATATAATTTTTCAATGGAAAGACAAATCAGTGTGACACCATTTACCTTAATGATATTACTATATTCCCTGTTAATTTTAAACATCTTGGGACCTAGAATCAGTACTCGTCATATTAAAGAGGTAAACCTTGGCATAAATGAGTCTAAGATATACTCTGCGGTAGAAATCTGAAGATTTTAGGACACATTATCTCACCAGAAGGATAATGCACTAGCCACTCTAAGGCGAAATCCTTTACCACTTGACCCCTCCCAAACAATGCAGATATTCTACTGGTTTTTCTGAAAAATGTTAACTATTATTAGGCCTTTATCACAAACTTCAGTAAGGTATCTGCCTCATTGTACTAAATCCGTAAGAAGGGATCCCTTTGGAACTTCACTAACCTTGTCCAACAGAGTTTTGTCAGCCTAGAGAAATGCACTAGTTCAAGCTACCATCTTGATCTTCCCCAACATTAAAGAAAAATGATAGGTGTTCACAGATGCCTGTAATTCAGCTATTGGGGCTATGCTCACAAATTTATGATTAAATTATCTACCTGGCAAATTTATTTCCAAGAAAGTTGCCCCAGCGGATACAAAGACTTTACATATAAGAAAAAGGTTCTGGTGGTGATTTCCCTTTATAAACTTAAGTATTTGTTGTTCTGGAAGGTCAAAGTATTAATCTGTAGAGATTCTGATATAACTTGATGAAAAGACCTGAAGCGTTATGGCAGATTGGCAAAATTCGTTGACTAGGATTTTAATTACAAGTATCCAAATGCCTTAAATATAAGGCAATATTGGGACATAACAGATTATTAAGGGATCCCCTGCAAATAAGGTTAAAAGACAATGTCAACATTCAATGAATAATATTTTGATTTCCTTGAACTAAGGCAATAGAGAATTGAAGTCTATAATCCAAAAATCAATGAGAATTGGTGGAACAGAATAGTCTAATATAAGAGAACAGTATCATCAAAAGTTACTGATATATAAGCGATATAAGGCAATTGTAAGATTAGGTTGTTAATAGTTTAGATAAAGCGGAACAGCAAAGACTTGATGTATCTATTTGAATAAATAAATTGTGTCATTAGGCAATTATTCCTTTTATATATTTTAACAGCATGTTCAGAAGACAAATGATCTCCGTATCATCTGTCTGTTGTTAAGTGGGTTTGACCTATGTGACCCTTATGGCGTATTCTAATTGTATCACTGAAAATTATAATAGTGATGCTTACTACAGGGGGTTCTGCTGGTTGGTGCCACAGTAGCTGGTGGGTTGGTGAGGGTTCCGGCAATTGTTGGTGGCGTGGAGTGGCAAGCCATGGATTCCCGCCCCACATGCTGAGGTTGGAATTAGGAGTATTACCATCTGGTTAAGTGGGGTAATTTTTTAATTTTTACTGGATGGAATCCTTCAATAATTTATCGTTATTAAGAAAGATATGGCCAATACTGGTGGAATGCCTCATTGACTAAATTTTGTGGTGTTGATGTTGAAATCATGGGGGTGTTATCACATATCTCTTAATATTTCTTGGCCAGGGGACCCAAAGTTTCAGGGTGCTGGATTACCTGTTTTTTGCTTCTTTTGGTCGAGAATTCTTTTTCAGATTCTTTGTTATGATAGGAAATTCCAAATAGATATATACCTTAGTTTAATTATAATAGGCGAAAAGGATAAAAAGCGTAAGATTTATTAGCTTAATACCAGCTATATAATGGTAAATTGGAAGGTAATTCAGGGAAATCTAAGCAGCTCAAGCCTAGATCTAATAAAGTAAACAGATCGGGGATTTGGTAAAAGCTCAATTATTGCAGTTGAAATTCTTGTGCTTGCCTTATGGCTCAGGTTTGAACCCCACGGTTGGGTAGATCTGAGGGAGTATGATTCAACCGTGTTAGTTGGGGTTGCACTCCACCTTCAATAATGTTTGACTTTCAATGAGGATTGTCCTCAACAGAAGTCTGGGCTTTTTGTTGGATTGGGATCGATTCTTAGATATGATGCATATGAATCATCCATTTGGGTGAAAATCCCAACAATACTTCACTCTAGATCTTGGCGCAGAGAGGAAAACATATGGAGAAAGTAGCTATGTATGCAGTTTATGATTTTGCCCTTAATAAACCACTACAATTAAGTGTTCATTGCCCAATCTATATATGACTTCATAAGGCCCTGGCCATTTGGTGCCCAGTTTGTGATCATGACCTTCAGGACGGTGATAATAGAATAGGACAAGGTCGCCTGGTTGGAATGTACGTAGAGGATCATGCTTAATGTTAAATTGAGCAGTTTCTTTATTGGTGGTGGCAGACAAGACTTTGGCATCCAAATCCTGAAGTCTTATGATTCCACTTTTTAATACTTTGCCTAGAGACTTCAGGTGCTTCAGGAAAAGCTCGGTCAATCATTGTCTGGACTTTGAGTGGCAGATGGGGATTTCTGCCATACAACGCTTGGAATGGCAACATCTTAGTAATTTAATGGTAGCTAATCCAATAGGCCAAAATTGCACTAAGCTAATATTGGGGACAATGAAGGGGGTCAGTCATAGCAATCTTCTGGAGGGATGAAGTTAGAGTACCATTTACCCGCTTGAATATTCCATTGGTTGCAGGATGGTGGGGGTGGAGAATACATGTGTGGTTCCCATCAGGTCAGCTAAATCTTTCACCAGCGTTGAGAGAAAATTTTGTCCGCCATCAGAATGAATTACATTAGGACACCAATGCTGGGTGATAATCCTATTATAAAAAAATGTGATGGTAGCCTCTGACAAAGCGGTGGGGCACAATACAGCTTTGATCCACTTAGTTAGATGATCCATGGCTAGTAGGAGGAACCAATGTACATTGGAGGCTTGTGGGAAAAGTCCCACAACATCAATACTAATAGTATGTGTTGTAATTTTGGATGATATCATTAGAATCTATCAGGTTATCCACACAGGTCGAACCCACTGAGCAACAGATGGATGATGTGGGGATCGTCAGTCCTTCGGACACACTTAAAAATATACTTAAAATAGGAGCAATCGCCCCAATCGATTCTTTATTTATTTTTTTATAAATATGGCTACTTTTCGCTGACCCATCTCTTCTACGCTAAAAACAACCTCCTATCTCAATTGCTATCTTGCTTATATAGCAGCTTCAGGTGATACTGCTTCTCATGGCTTGGGCTATTCTATTCTGCTGATTCTCCTCAAATTTGTCTTGTTATTCTCTAATCCTTTGTCGCCCTAATTGTAGGCAATCTACTTTGTATTCATCAAATATCAACATTGCCTTATCACCTTATTGCCTTATATAGAGGCGACCCAATAAAACCCATTATATCAAATATAAACTCATTATATCACAATATCGCCTCATCTTGAGGCACTTAACTATTTTAACTGATACTATGTTTGGCAGATTCCGCCCTTTTGTCCCACAATTATTGTCCAGTCATATCAAAATCATGACAGTATGGAATGGTTCACAGGGTGGGACACTGGATGTTGAGAGCATAGATTAGGTCTGGCTTGGCTTTTACTTACCAGACAGCACTCCAATACATCTTGGTAGAAACATACATTATATCCCAATAAATTTGTGTTAAGCCAAATGTAAGGTTTCCAAATTCTCTGTGGCTGACTTGCCAATGTCCCTTTAATATGACATCAGTTCGCACTGATGGTCTTACATAAGGGACCCATTGTTTAGACACAAGTTTGTATAATTGACCGTTCTAAACTTTGAGATTCACCGATCTTTTTGCTAATTATTTTTGAAGGGTCAGGGATTATTCCTTCCATAACTGCGGTTGGGTTAGGAGGTTTTAGAATCATTCCTTTTCAGGGTCGGTTATAGTTAAGATGGGAAGGATAAATAGATAATCCATGTCTTGATGGATTAGCCTAGGTCACCAATAATGGACAAGTTGTTTTTTTGAAGCTTTAAAGACCACGGGCTAACCTCCCATTGGGGTTCTTCATTGCTGTAGCCATCTCAGGGAAGCATGGTCAATGATTATAGTGAAATGTTTCCATATAGATAAGGTCAGAAATTCTTAATAGCCAATAAGCACCGGCAAGCATTTGTGCTCTGTAACACTATAATCATATTTGGCTTTAGATAAGATTTTGCTTTAGTAGGTGAGGGTATGGTACACTAAGTACTCATAATGCTGAGATAGTATGGCTCTGATGGCAATTTTGCTAGCATCAGTAAAGAGGAGTAAGTTTTATTAAGATTTTGATGAATAAGTAATTGTCATGGATGAAAATGACATCATCCTTGGAACCAACGTTTAGACAAAGATACTTTCAGGGAGGCCAAGAAGGTGAAGTTAGAAGGCCTTTCTGACCTCAAGCATACCATAGACCAACGCTAAGTGAAGGCGAAATATGCCCAATTTGGCCATATGAACAAACAAAGTTTGGTTCTGTATGAGAGTAGAGGCGTTAAAACAAACAGCTTTATTACAATGGAAAACAGTTTGCTTCAGTTTTTGGGTGAACAGGGTTTTAGAACCCGTTCAGTTTTCACACTTTCCAGCTCAGGCCAGCCATTTTTGCAATCAATCACTCAATTTCGGTTGATTACCCAATATATTGTTTTGCTCAATGGAAGCGTGAGCCTATAGGCACACCTCAGCTTAGACCCGCTTCCATTGATCGATTGTTTGCCCAAATTCTCTTAATTTACCATGTCAAGACCAATCTCCCCTGTTAGTCAATTATCCCCTATTAAACAAAACCTTTTCTAAGTACAACGTTTCCCTGTTTTATGTGTTTTATCATTTCTGTGTGCGAACCTCTTTAGGGAGGTCTTGCACTCCATTAGCTTTTAATTTTATCTAAGATTAAACTATCTGCTTGTGCATTGTTGGGCCACCCAGGTTCCCTTCAACCTAGGAAGCATATATTGGACCACTTATTTCACCGCGTCACTTATGTCAGGTTACTATCTCTAATGATAACACTTCTTTTATTAAGTTTTTATTCTTAAGCACTCTCTGCTGGGATCTAATAATGTTAGTACTATTGACTAGTTCCCTAGCACTGACCTTATGCACCATGCACTATTACGCTGAAAAACAGGAAAGTTATAGACACTCTCATAACATTAGTCAACCAACTACATTTTCTTATTTGCACAAACCTTTTATGTGAGGACTTTCACAAAGTGTCAATGGTGTGCACCAGCTGTGGGCTTTGGCTGTGGTCAGTCGCACCACTGTTTCCTCTTTTCCCCAAAGGTTGGAGCATCTCGACATTATTATGGCTGCCTCCAACTGGAAAGTACCCACTCTTCATGCTCATACCTGGTGGACATGGATGCTTCGTGGTTTGGAAGTCATGATTCCCTGACTTTCCACCAAAATATAAAAAGTCATTTTAAACAAATGGGTTTTACATCAGCAGCACGTTAAGATGGTGCCAGCGGAATTTTTACAGATGGGCCTGGGGGTTATGGCCCTGGATAATGTCAGGCAATCCTTTGCTGTTTTGGAAATAGGGGCATTTGCGTCTAAAATCGCGTTTCATAAATAAAATACCATATATACCTCCAAACCATATTTGCTCTCTTATGGCTCAGAGATGGAACCTATTCCTGTGTATCAAATCACCTCAGAAAACCCCGTTTGACCTCTACTATGATTCTCAGCACTCAGGAGGTTGAAATGGAGCTGGTTTACAATACAAAGATGTTTATGCCCCTGCTGAAGATATGGTGGGATATGTACCTCTGTAGTAAGAGTGGCCAAATATCCCTCTCCATTCTTGAGTCAAAAACATACCAGGGTGACATGTTAATTCCAGATGAAGAGTTTGTTGGTAAAGTACTGGCGTTTTCTATTTTAAATAAAGACCATTCGGGGTATTTTCTATTGACTGCTACCCTTTCCACCCCTTTTAGGTAAATTCAGCACCAAAATTCTTGTGGACACTGGAGCCTCTAAAAACTTTATGGACCAAAGTTTAGCTGACTACCTCGAGCTGAGTTCCTTACCAGGTGGTATGGTTAGAGGAGAGGCATCCCAAGGTATTCCCATGCTGAATAATTGGGGTTTAGTGGACTACCAATTTGGCAACTATCATTTGTCTGACCCCTTTCAAACTATCAAAAACCTCTTGTACCCCATTATTCTGGGTGTAGAGTCGTGGCAAAAGTTTAATGTCAGGACTAACTTGAAAGAAAGTATGCTATCCCTTACATTATAAAATGGTTGCACATTAGTTGTTCCATTATTGGAGGCTAATGTCCAGGGCAATTTTCCCACTGGCCCAATATTCACACACTCAGTCTCGCCCCAATGCTGAAGCCCTCTGTGGAGGTTCCCCTACCTTCTTGTTTGGAGGGTTTGGAATTTTTGTTTGATGCAGCTTCAGCTAATGCGCTACCCAATCATTCTGAGTTTGCTTGCGAGTTTAAGCTCACTGTGGATTTATTGAATGTATATTCACCAATTTACCCATTGACTGTTCAAAGGAAGAGGCTTTAGATGTGTGGGTTATGGAGCAGTTAGCCAAAGGCGCGAATTTTCAGTGTACCTCCCCTGTTTGCACCCCACTTCTCTTTGTGGAGAAGGATGATGGAACTTTACGCCCTTGTGTATATTATGGGAATCTAAACAATGTTACTGTACCAGACCTCCATCCTATCCCTTTAGATTCACAGATTGCGCGCTATGTGGAGAAGGCTAAAGTCTTCTCCAAACTGGATTACCTCAATGCGTTCAATCAGATCTGGATAAAGAAGGTACAGGAGTGGTTAACCGCATTACATACTTGCAAAGGGATTTTTCAGGTTTGGGTCTTGCCCTTTGGGCTTAAGAATGCCCCTGTCATCTTTCAACGCCGCATTGATGAAATGTTGGGGGACTTCTTTAGGGTATGCGCGGTTGCCTACATGGACGATATAATGGTGTTTTCCCCTGATCATGAGTCACATTCAGTACACCTTTGGCAAGTGGTGGAGAGGTTGAAGGCAGCATGCCTTATGCTAAAGTTCAGTAAATGTAAATCTTTCATTTCCCAGGTCACTTTTCTGGGAAACGTCGTGATTGCCCAAGGACACATAATAAATCCAGACAAAGAGAAGGCAATTCGTGAGTGGCCCAACCCCACTTCAGTCAAGGAATTGAGGAGTTTTTTGGGGACATGTATGTTTCTCAAGAAGTTCACGCCCAATCTTTCCGAGGTGGCAGCTCCCTTGTATAAAGCTAGCAGTGCAAAGGTGCTTCAGTGGTCCCCCATTTTGGAGGATGCCTTCCAGGTAGTAAAATGCACCCTGTTGTCCACGTTTATCCTTCACCATGACGACCTTTCAAAGGAGTTCATTGTGTCTACTGATGCCTCCAACTCTACCACAGTGGTTGCCTTGTTTTAAGTAGTCGAAGATGGGATAGAGCATCTGGTGAGATATTTTTCTAGTAAAATGTCTCTGCCTGAGTTAAATTAAGCCGTTTATGACAAAGAGTTACTATCAGTGGTAGAGGCGCTGACTTATTGGCGTCACCACTTGCATGGCTCCTCCCAACTTTTCCATGTACGTACAGATCACTGTGCCTTGATGTACAACCACGCTCCTCATGTCTTAACCACACGGCAGACCCATTGACATGAGACCCTTGCCCAATTTGCATTTTCTTATGAGTTTATAAGGGTAAGGAGAATGATTTGGTGGATGCTTTTAAGCTGCACCCCTGTTTTACCACCTGATCCAAAGGAGGTAGAGGTTCATAACACCCAGTTGATAATTCCACCATGTAAGATTTTATCTCAACTTCCCGCTTCCACGGCCAACACGTCAACGCTTTCACCTCTGGTTAATGCAGAAGAATATAGTATGTTCTGAAAGGTAGTCCTTTCTCAGCTGTTATCAGGCGAATATACTATGGTTCTTGCTAAGAGCGCTCTGAATCAAGAGGATTTATCCAGGGGTTATCACGTAAAGGATGAGATGGTGTGGTTTTAGGGGCGCCTATGGGTTCCTGCTGGACCACCGAGCCTGGAATCATCTGGTAACATCATGACGGAATCACCATTGGTCATCCTAGGAAAGCAAAAACCATGGAGTTAGTATGACGCACCTACAATTGGAAGGACTTTCCTGCTCAGGTGTGACGGTATTGTAAAGGATGCCTGATCTGCAATTGAATGAAACCCAATCGTCAATATCTAGCTAGTTTGTCAGTACCAATACAAAAGGCTGAAGTTTCCTGGACTTCCTTATCAGTTGATTTCATTGTGGAATTACCTGTTTTAGATGGTTATGATGCCATCATGGTGGTGGCGGACCGTTTTACAAAGTTTGTCACTTTATTCCTTGGAGAACGACCATAACTGCGGCTGAGATGGCCAGGCTCCTTATCACTCATGTGTTTGCGCTTCATGGGGTTCCCCAAGGAATCTTTAGTGATTGGGGACCCCAATTCACCTCCGTCTTTTGGGAAGAGTTGTGTAAGACTCTTCAGATTCACCCCTGCAGTTCAACTGCTTATCACCCCCAATCAGATGGGCAGACTGAACGAGTGAACCAGTGCTTGGAGCAGTTCATGAGGTGTTACACCTCCGCATATCATTTAGATTGGGTTTCTCACCTTCCTATGGCCCAATTTAGCTACATCAACACTTTTCATTCTTCAATCAGTTGTTCCCCTTTTTTCACCAACCATGGTTTTAACCCTGCCTTTAACATGGAGCCCAGCTGTGGATCCTAAGTAGAAGTGGTGGTGGACTTTACCAAGACTATCAAGAAGGCCCAACGGGGAGTTTCCACGAGTTTGGAGGCGGCAATGCAAGTATATAATGAGAACGCTAATGGTAAGCGACAAGTGGGTCCAGTGTACAAGGAAGGGGATCTCATGATGCTTGATGCTTGTAACATCCCTATCAAGTAGCCATGCAAAAATCTGGGACCAAAGAAGATTAAGTTTTACCGCGTTGTTAGAAAGGTGGGCCATGCCTCATACCAGTTTGATCTTCCCTCTTCATTTCAGATCTTCTCTGTATTTCTTGAGAGCAAGTTGATGTTGTTTGAGGGCCCCCACCTGAGACTCCTGGGGCTTATCTCATGGATGGGGCGCCAGAGTGGGAGGTGGATGAAATAGTAGCCTCCCGCCATGTTAAAAGAAGGCTTGAGTACTTTGTATCCTGGAAGGGTTTGACGCTGCAGAGAACGATTGGGTACCAGCATGTGACTTTTTGCATGCCCAAAACCTGATTACAGCTTTCCATGAGCGTTTCCCCCAGGCCGCTGGATCTCTAAAGCAAACCATTGCCGCAATGAATTTGGAACCAGCCCACAAGAACTTTTCCCTGGCACAAGCCACTAGAGGGGGGTTGACCCCATCACGAGGAGAGAGTAATGTCATGGGAACATGACATCATCCTTGTGACCAACGTGAGAGACAAAGATGCTTGCATGGAGGCCAAGAAGCTGAAATTAACAGCCCTCCCTGACCTCAAGCATGCAATAGACTAATGCTTGGTGACTGCGAAACATGCCCAAGTTGTCCTATGGAAATAAGTGAAGTTCAACCCTGTATGAGAGTAGGGGCGTTAAACAAACAAGCTTTATTACGATGGAAAACAGTTTTCTTCAATTTTTGGGTGAACAGGGTTTTGAAAACCGTTCAGTTTTCGCACTTTCCAGCTCGGGTCGGCCATTTATACAATCAATCACCCAAGTTCAGTTGATTACCCAATATAGCGTTTTGCTCAATGGAAGCGTGAGCCTATAGGCACACCTCAGCTTAGACCCGCTTCCATTGATCGATTGTTTGCCCAAATTCTCTTAAATTCCCATGTCAAGACCAATCTCCTCTGTTGGTTGACTTCTCCCTATCAAATAAACCCTTCGTAAAGTACAACGTTTCCCAGTTTAATGTTATCTTTGAAATTTCTGTGCACAAATCTCTATGAGGAGATCTTGCGCTCCATTAACCTATTGATTTTATCTATGATTAAACTATACACTTGTGGACCGTTGATCCACTTAGGTTCCCTCCAACCTAGAAAGCCTATATTGGACCACTTATTGCACCGTGTCTTTTACGTCTGGTTACTATCTCTAATGATAAAACTTCTTTTCTTAAGTAAAAAATTGCTTAAGAACTCTCTGCTGGGCTCTACTAACGTTAATACTATCGACTAGTTCCCTAGCGCTGACCATATGCACCATGCACTATCACGCTGGGAACAGGAAAGTTATGAACACTCTCCTTACAGTACTGGAGAGTGGGAGATGGATGCGTAGCAGGTTGAAAACCTGCTGTTGCTCTTCTTTCCACTGAAGGGGTATTCCTTTTTTCAGTAAATACACCAGAGGCTCAGAGGTGTCTGAGAAATGGAAAAAATTGGCGATAATAGACCTCCATTCCCAGTAAAAGTTGTACATCTTGTAAGGATTTAGTAGGGTCATCATTGAAATAACCAAGACATTATCATACAACGGGGATATTCTGGATATACTGATCTTATGAAAAAAAATCCATCTCACTCTAGAAGAAAGAGCATTTCAACAGCTTTAGTTTTTTTGATTGCCATAACCGCTGAAAGACTTTACTGGGGTGATCTAGATGTTCTATATAGGTTCTCAAAAAACATTAATATCATCAAGATAACCTAGTACGCAGGAGCATTTATATCGCCTAAAAGCCCGTCCATGGCACATTGAAAGGTAGCAGTGACAATAAACAACCCCTGAGACATTTGAGTGTTTTGAATAGTCCTTCACTTGTGATGATAGCACATTTTCCTGACCTTCTGGTGACAAATCTACTTGCCATTATCCACTGGCAAGATCCATAGCTGTCAAATTGTGGGACACTGACAAATAGTAAATAGTCATTTATACGCAGCAGGGGTAAATATCTTTTGTGAGTGATAGAGTTGAGGCAGTGATAATCCATAACAACCCGATGACCACCATCCTTTTTCTGAATTAATAAGAGGGGGGAAACCCATGGACTTTTTCTAGGCACAAGTACCCCATCTTGCAACAGTTGTTGTAACTATAAGGCCACTTGAGCTTTCTCTAATTTGATTTGATATGGCCGGGATTTTATTGTAAGGTGATCTTTAGTTTTGATTTGATGAATTTCTCCAGACAAATTCCCATAATCGCTTAGTCCCAAGGAAAAGATATCGCCATACTCTTCAAGGCAGGTCTTTGACATCCAGGCGTTCATTTGGAAAAAGATTATCCACAATTCTACTGTCAACCAAAACTATAGCGGTGGGGGATTGAATCCTAAATACTGTAACAAGCCAAAACAATTTACATTGGCAATATCCTTAGTGGGACATAGCTCTACATAAGCTATAGAGGCATGTCAAGGGACCTGTAGAGTTTTGGTGTTTTAATTTCTTTTTAGAATAGGGATAGATTTCCCGTAGGCAAGATCAATATCCCCAGGCAGGTCAAAGCTTCCTTGATGGAAGGGTTAGGGTGTCCACTAAGATCCTAAATTTGATCAGGAGGGGCAAGAATCTGAATCCCATATCTACAATAACTTGTGAGTCCAAGGGTATTGTAATAGAATGAGGTGTATACAGTGGGATCCCCTTTTCTTCATCCATAGCCTCTGAGGGGTAACTTAGTTTTCTCCCCTAAGTCTTAGTACTCAATTTTGCAAATGGAGGATGGGTATTTGAGGAAGCATGTCCATTTTTTGAGCTACTTTATTTTTTTGGGGAGTTTGAATATTAATGGAATTTGATACCCTAATAGGGATAGGTATTTTACCTTGTGGTTGATGATGCAGTTATAATCTTGCATCAGTTGGATCCCAATGAGTAACTCATAAGTATCGTTTTCTAATGAAATGGCAGTGGAAATAATTAAGAGATTCTTGAAGCGAAGGGATAAGGCAGAATATGCTCCAATCGCCTTAGTAGACTGACTACCTGCTTTCCTTTATTCAGCCTTTTGGATAAAGTATGGAGCTATTTTTATCTTTAGGATAATTTGAAGGAAATAACGTTAAACGGTGCTCCAGTACCAATTATTGCCAGGACTTTAACCATATGTATGAATAACTCGACTAAACCACCAAAGATCAAAACTGAGAATTAACAGCTAGTATACTGTCAGTAGGGATCTGCAATGGTGCAAGCGGAGGGTTCTGCCATGGCCAAGCTTGGGGCTGTTCAATGCGTTTGAACGTTTTGCCTTTCACACTTGACTTTCCATAGAAGAGTTGACTGTCATAATTTGTTTGGGTAGCTGACCGACATAGAATAAGAAGATTGGAGGAGACAGCTAGAACTAGAATAAGGGTCTTGAGGCACTTGTTTTCCGCCATCATAGGGAGCTTCTTTCTGTATACTGACTGATATTTTGCTAACTTACGTTGAAAGATGCGGCAGTCAGCTACAGTGTGATTGTTTCTTCTGTAATGAGTGCAGTATAATTCAGGTGTAGGCGAATCTGGGTTTGTAGCAGCCTATGCTTGGGTCTGAGGCTTATTGGTTTTAAAACGAGATGGTCTGGCGGGTTTAAGTAGATTGTCTTTAATTTCCAAAATAGCCTCTTTAAAATGGAAGAGGGACTTTAAGTTAGACTTCACCGCTCTAAAATTAAGCAAGATATTAGGTATATTTTTAAATTCTGAAAATGCAGCGGTGATATCTACATCTAATGTAAGATGATTCCCTGCAACCAGAGTTTGTTCTCAAGGTAAAAATGGAAGGTGAATTTGCTGATAGTTTCCCCCAATTAAGTCTGATACACATAAAGGTCTGTTTTTGGTTGGCTAAGATAAGTTGCTCCAAAATTTCCAAAGCAAGGCAGTCTTGGCATTAGTCCAAGTATGGCAATGCATCAAATGGGGGACCATAATGACTTGAGCCATACAACTAAGATAGTTAGTCAAGTGTTCAAGTTGCTGTGTGTCAGTGGCTTCTTCCATAGCATTTTCATAATAAAATAATAAATAGAAGATTCTCCCTTCGCCAAGGACATGTTTTTCTTTAATTAATGGTTTGAATGTGCCACTGGGGATTTAATGGTCAAACAACGTTTACTGACATAGGGAGACCATTTTCATATAAAGGGAACTGTTATTGATGGACGTTTTTTAAGGATGAAGGGCGTCAACTTTATTTTGTAAGGTGTTGATATCTTCAATTATTGAGTCTACTCAAGCGTGGGTGGAACCAAGGGCTGATTTTGTGGCAACAAGAGGGGATAACTGCCAAATTTTGCTTTTGAGCTCAGTAGTAACATCTCAAAGCTCAAGTTGGTGTTGCTTAAGGGTGAGAATTTGTTTCTATATCCCGTGATTATAGTGGAGAAAATATTCATGAGTTTAAGGCAAACCTGATATAAAATGAGATTGGACGCAGGATTGTTATTGTTCATAGTTAGTTTTTAATTATTGTATTTTACTATAACTCAGGGTGTACCTGGCAGGAGCACCAATTTATTTGGATTGTGGGGGTGTTATCATATATCCCTCGATATTTTTTGGCCAGAGAACCCAAAGTTTCAGGGTGCTGGATTACCTTGTTTTTGCTTCTCTTGGTCAAGAAGTCTTTTCCAGATGCTTTGTCTGGATAGGCAATTCCAAATTAATATATAACTAATATTAATTATAATAGGCAAAAAGGATAAAAAGCGCAAGGTTTATTAGCTTAATACCAGCTATATAATGGTAATCAGAAGGTATTTCAGGGAATTATAAGCAGCTCAAGCCTAGATCTAAAAAAGCAAAAGAATTGAGGATTTGTTAAAAGCCCAATTACTGTGTCTGAATTTCTCATTATCATCATGGACTTAGGTTTGAACCCCAAGGTTGGGTAGATCTTAGGGAGTATGATTCAACCGGGTTGGTTAGGGTTGCACTCCACCTTCAATAATGGTTGACTTTCTTGTGGATTGTCCCAAACAGAAGTTTGTGATTTTTTGATCGAATTAGGATTGATCTACTTCTTTGATAATTGTCAATTTTCGTCAAGGATTGTCCCTGGCAGAAGTTTGGGCTTTTTGGTTAGATCAGGATTGATTCCCATGATCCAATGCATCAGAATCATTCATTGGGTAGGAATACTGACAGTTGATATAATTGCTAGGTAGCCGTTCCCCAGAATGGATTGAGATAAATCTAAGTATTCTTTCAAGTTTGTAAGTTAGGAAAGTGGAGCCAATCAATAACCAAAATAGGTTTACAGATCATTAGCAACTTGTAGCCAAGGATGATCCAATTGTATTAATTTAGTAAGTGTCAGTGGAAACTGACAATCCTGAGTTCAAGGCAGCCAAGGATGTTTCTTGAACTTCATAATCTATTCCCCAAATTAGGTTAAGGAATACCAGCAACTTATGCTGAAGATGCTCCAATTGTATTAATTATTTGATGTTAGTGGAATCTAACAATTATGAGCTTAAGGCCAAGGTTGTTTCTAACGTCTCCTTAATATATTTAACTATCGTCTGTATAAGGCAATTCCTAAAAAATTGAATATTATGAGTCAAAATCTGATCTTGGCGAGATGCCAAGATATTCCAAGTCAAAGTGAGCGACCAAAGAGGATTCTGGAGCATATTAATCAACTTGAATTTAAATCCAAATTTAATGTTTATCTAATATAACAATTTATATGGCTCACCAGCAACTTAAGGCCAAGAATGAGCTGAAACTAATTCAGAAAGCTTGAAAGGATGAGGCGAGAGGGTTGACTCCAGGGAAGAGAGTAGTGCAGCAGAAGGCTGAAAAGAATGGTTGGCTGGAAGGTCCAGCAATGAGCTGATATGTCAGCGTTGGGTGCAGTGCCCTTTTTTAAATTGTATAATTCAGGAGCTTCCCTTTCAATAAAAATCTCCCTTTGCATAAATCTACCTTTCGTTTTAAGTTTATAATTTATTTCGTTGGTTGAGGATTAGGCTAAGTATCCCCAAATGGCACAGGTGATATGCCAAGGGGTCAGCCGGCGCTGCTGGCCCCATCGCCTAAGGTAAAATGACAAGGGCTGACAAGTCCTCATACTGGTTGGCCAGCCAACTAGCAGAGCCCATAAATTAAGTTTCAAAATACTTACAGCTTAAAGATGAGTAAAATTTAAAACAATTATATCTTAAGTGAACGCCAAAAACTCAGTTAGTATAAGCTAATGGTGTCTAACTTGAAATTTTTGCACCTTCCTGAACGGCTCAATGTTTTAGTATATGGGTTATTGCAAATTCAGACCAACTCATTAGGACCAGTAATCTTCCATATAGGGATGATAGTTTTTAGAAGGAGATCCTGCTGATATTGTAGTTTCTAAAAAATTTGAAGTACCAAGCGAAATCCAGGATATACCTCTAGTTAAAAATCGTTTTTGTAAATCTCCAGACGTTGAAAGACACCTGTATATATGCTCTAAAGAATCAATGGCTCAAATAGTTCCAGGTTTTCAACTCACTCAGCAGATGAAAGAGGTCCTTGACAATGCCAGACATTTTAAAGCTCAAGACCCCTGGTGAAACTCTTTGTCATACTCTGGTGGCCAAATGCCTATACTGAAGTTAGCAACTATGTATCCACATTCCTTCCCTGCTAAGTTTTTTTCTAATTACCAAAATTCCCAGAAACCCCTGAATCCTATAGCAACATTTGGATTCACTGCAACGTGGGGTCTCAACTTTATGGAGCTTTAAATGTTGCAACTGATGAATTGAGTACATTTAGTAGCCACTGAATATTTCAGACATTGGCCCATCCACAAGGTAGTTCCCCAGGTTGATGCAGCCACTACATCACATTTCCTATATGAAGAGATACTTACCATCTATGGACCACCTCACTTACCCTGACTGAACTGAGATTGCAATTCAATGATAAGTTAATAGAGGGAATGATGGCCCAGATATGCACCCGCACTCCATGACAACATCAAACAATCCTCAGTGTAATGACCTAATTAGGTGGATGAATCTGCACAGATGCACACCATGGAATATAGCATCATTCACAACCCTTATAAATTACCTGATCGCTTAACCAATATCCTATGGGCGTACCAAACTGAAATTCATAGTACTAAAAGTATACACCATACAAATTAATGTTTGGGGTACAATCCCTGCCCAATAAAGTTGCTAAACAGCTCGGAAACCTTTTCCTGTCAACTCTCCATCTAGAACAGTCTGACATGGAGAAAATGGTACAAAATCATGCCCCCAAATGAAGGCCAACTATGACAACTTCCTCAAAACCCTCCAGGTTTTTACAGTAGAGACCTAGTTCTCCTATATCAACATAAATTATGAACAACCACTCCAAGAAAAACACCCACACCATAAAGGGCCATTTAGTGTTACCAAAGCATCCCCTAAAACTACAATCTAGATACCCTTGAAATAGTTCCATAATGGTAAATGGTCAACTGCAACCATCTTAAATTATACTAATATAAAAATGTTAAGGGGAGTGTCAAATGAATTGATGATCCATCAATTATCAAAAACTGTGATTACGCCACTCTAAAAACACGTTTTATGTCATGAGTTCCCCCAATCCTCCTATAATATTTGTGTCTCTATAATATTCTAAAAGCCAATATAAGAACGCTTTTATTTTTTGTCAGACAATTAAAAGTTCAACTATTGAATAAGAGTGTATTGGTTATAAATAAGGAAAAAATACGGATGAAATCAGTCTTAAGACCCTGGTCAATTCTCAGTGGAACCCTTGAATTGGGGTAACACTTTTACAAATAATCCAATGACAAATACTATGATTTTGAGTAAGCAAATTGCACCAAATATATGCCAAAATCTGGGGAGTCCATCGGAGGTTCCTCCCTGGGCCACTGCTAGTTCCATTCAAACAACTAAGCGGGGACCACCCCCTTTTTTAAGCTTGGTGGGGGTCCCCCAAGTTGCAACTATTTTCTCTTGTGATGATTGGCTAAAGTATATCAGATCGTTACCTCATGGGTTGTTATTCCTACAATTGACCCTCTATCAGCTTTTTCATCAAAGTGAGGTGAGTTAAAAAGCTCTTTTAGGTCAATAACATATATTTCCCTTGATAGAATCAAAGTTAATATCAAATCTATGCCTATCTCAGTCTGAGTCCAAGTTAATCCAAATAGTAAGCTGTAGATCGCAACAGGTCCTCTTTTTACACTTTTGCTGCCACTAATAAACTAACAATAAAACCTTTTAGTCATTCATGGTTTAAACGTTACTAGTCTCATTAATTGGTGCTAAAAACCCTGTTTTACTTAAAAGCATTTGCAAGTTTTACTACTCCTGCCTTAAATATTGTCAGAACATGTGGCAATAGCATCAGTGAACCTTAAATAAAATTAGGATTTTGACAAGTTGTGCTCACTACAGGGGAACATTTACACCACAAAAAACACAAAAACAATGGAGGTTGGTGGGGTCAATAACCCTCACAACCTTGCCACAGAAATAAATTCCCAGCTAGCCACCCTTGAACCCCAGCTACCAAGTGCTTTGTCTCGCCTCAAAAGGCTTGAGCAGCAATCTTTGCAAGTACCTTATGGGGCCTCCCCTGGTATCCATAAATCATCTTTTAGGGACAAAATTACCCCGGTGAGGGAAGTGTTGCTTCTTTCCTCTTTATATATGAAGTTGCTATGGAAGGGGCAATGAACCATCTTGAAATTAAGTACCTCCTTCCCTGCTTGAGTCGTAAAGCTCAAGAGATAAGGTGTTTGCACATGGCCAAACTCAGCACCTGGGTGGAGGTGAAGCAAGCACTCACTGAGGGTTTCGGATCCATACAAAGTTTGAATAGGAAAAAGTGGCCTTTAGTGCCTTAGCTGGCAACCAGTAGAATCAATTGCCTCTTTTTATGAATGCTCATAAATTAAAGCTCAACCGTTACTGCTGCAAAAATGCTACCCCATAGACGATGCTTTTGAAACTATATTGTATGGCTTGACGTCACATCCCTCCTTGGCAATGCATCACTTTTCCATAATTTATACTTTTGAAAAAAAAAGGTATGAGATATCAAGGAAGCCTTTCTAGCAGTGGCCGATATTTATGAACTTGACCTTATGCAAGGGTCTATGAGTCAAGCATCTATGCCAACTAATTTAGCCTCTACTATGGCTTCTTCCTCTGGTAACCTGTCCTGAGGAGTTGCCAACAAAAACTGCTTCTTCTTCACATAACAATAATCAGATGGTAATGGCTTTGATGGGACTGTGCTCCCTTTCAACTTTAGCTAAAAACCCACTTGGTGAAAGAAGTCGTTTCTGAGTTGTGCCCCTCTTTTTCTCCAGAGCAGCCTATTCAAGTGGTTCCAAAGCCTGCTTCTAAGTCTAAATCCCTTTCTTGGGAGTTAATTACTCCCACTAACATTGGGTTAAATGACCTAAGACCAAAAGCTAAGATGACTGTTTCATAAAAACACACAGCCACTGATTGAACTAAAGCTTGCGTAGAAAAAGAATCCCCTCAACAACGCTATCCCCTTAACCTCTCATCCAGCTACCTCTATTATGAAACCTGTCTCCATTAGTAGGCACAAACCCCCTACTTTGTTAGTTAAAAAATGAGCTTTGACAATGTCAACGCCTCCCTTAAAAGTTAATAAGGTTGAGGAGCAACCCCAGGACCTACCATGCCATAAGGGAAGTCCTGAACCTACCTCAACCCCTATGGGCAACCTAACATGCGTTGATAACCCCTCTGATGACGAATCTGTAGGGGGTGGCGAAGATAGGGGTCATTATGTTTTGAGAGCCCCAAGTGAAATGGAGGTATCTGACTGATTGAGTCCAGAAAGAGTGGATTGGGCTATGTTCCTCTATCAAACTTATATCTGACAAGTGTTGGGGGGTTTTGAGGTCATTGACACTGCTAGTGACACTGACCAGCTCATTGCCACAATGATCTGATCCATTTATACTGTGTATACACTGCAGTCTATCCAGGATAAATTCCCTGAAACTGCTAGACGCCTTGATTCTACTCCTAAGTTGAAGGAAGTCCTCACTCTTCCCCCAACTAATGTGGAACCTTAATAAAAGTGGAGGTTGTTGTCAACGGAGTATGAGTTGCTGCCATCCTTGACACCGAATCCTTTATGAACGTTGTATCATCAAAGCTTATGAAAAAAATTAAGCTGGCCCCTGATCTCGACTATAATCAGGAGTTTGGCACTGCTGCTCCAACCAACACCTGCGAAATTGGGGCCTACTCATCTTTACCCACCTGAATTTTGCAACTCCTCCTCTCAGCCCCTGCGGTGGACTTAGCCAAAGATACCTATGACATGCTCATTGTACCCAGTTTTTACTCAAGTATGATGGGATTTATCAATCTGAGGCAGGGCTATCTCTCCCTTCCTAACTACGAATCTCCCCTCATCTTGGACCACAATGAGATTCATAAAAAAGATTACGCTTGCATGGTGAGTATTCTTTCTCCGCCTAACCCTTATGCTACACAACTGTGGGCCAGAATACCAAAAGCTTCCTCAATCAGTGGAAACCTCAAGGAATTCCGTTTTATGCAGCCTAAGAGAAATTTATTAGAGCGGGTGAACAAAGAAAGATTGACACTAAGATTACCATGAAAATACCCACAACTGCCTGCTACACATAACTAGCATCGATGGAATCAGTCCATTAGAACCTTGAGTATTACCAGGCATCCTAGACACAGCCTATCAACTCCCTATCAGTATTCTACTGGATAATTATACCAGTAAGGATATGGTCATGAAGAAATATTAGGAGATTTGGAAAGGTCTGCTGCTCTAGCTAAGGAGATTACCAGGTCCACTGCATTGAGTCTATTTCATATATGGTCCTACCTGCTGATAAAACATTAAGTACATTTCCCGACGTTTAATACTTTGATAATCTTACCCCTTCCTAGATTAATAAAGTTAGTAGTTATTTGGAGTCCTACAGCGACATATTCGCTTGAACTGAGACCGACTATGGTCATATGAAGGGTTGGAGTCATACCATTGACGTTGGGAATGCTAGTCCCATCTGATCCTAACCTTATTGTAAATCAAAAGTTGAGGAGCAACTTATGAGGACAGAGCTAGAACAGCTATTAAACGCTGGCCTAATGGTACCTTCAAAAAGCCCTTGGTCATCCCCTCTCCTCCTCATAAAAGTAAAATGGTGGTCATTGGGCTATGGACTAGAGCAGGCCAAACAACCTCATAAATAAGGATAGCTATCCAATCCCTCACATTGTTAACGCTAGCACTTCTCTTGGGATCTAAGTTTTTCAAGGCCATGTACTTAGCCAGTGAATATTAGCAGATGGACCTCTCTTAAGATCAGGAAAAATGGCTCTGATTTGCATCAAGGACCTATTCCAACCCACCCGATTACTCAAGGAAGTGCAACGCTCCTGCAACCTTCCAGAGATACATAATTCACATCTTACAGGATCTCAAGTTGTGTTGCGCCATCATCTATCTTGATTACATTAACATGCTAAGACCTTTAATAATTATCTTGCTCACCCTAAAGAGGTTTCTAATGCTTTCTTCAAGCCAACTTTAAATTAAAGCCCTCCAAATGCACCCTTTTCCAGAAAAGTTAGATTACCTTAGACACTCCATCTCACAGGATGGGATTCAACCCCTCCAAGACAAGGTCGAGGCTATCAAAAATGCCTGCTCTTAAAACCTTGCGCAATATCTAGGCTTTCCTTGATATGATGGGGTATTAACACCAATTTATCCCCAACTTCGCCCAGCTGAGTGATCCTCTTATACAGCTATGGATATTAACGTCCCTTTTAAAATGAGGAGCTGAACAAAAGGCCGCCTATGAGACAATAAAGCAGTTGTTACATAAGCGCACTAACCTGCGCCACCCTGATTACAATAGACCCTTCCTTCTGCTTACTGATGCCTCTGACTACGCTGCTGGAGCCACCCTGGCTCAATTGGATGACAATAGTGTGGATCATCCCGTCTCCTATTTCAGCAAGACGTTGTCCAAGGATGAACCAAATTACAGTGTCATAAAAACGGAGTGTCTTTCGGTCTAGATGGCTGTAAAACATTACCGCCCTTTGTTATAGGGAACTTTTTCATTGTGGTCACTGACCACGCCTCCATGAAGTGGTTACAAAATATGAAGGATCCAACTGGGCGGTAGTCTCACAGGGACTTAAAGCTAAAACACTATGATATGAATGTTTAGCACAGAGCTGGAACCTGCCATATGTAAGTTGCTGGCTTTACGCGCTGCCTCTCCTTCATCTGGATATTCTTGAAGCAGAAAGGTTTCATGACCTCCTTATAACTCTTACGCTTGAGAAGATGAGGATGAAACCATCCAGAAAACATTAGCTCAACACTCCCACAACACCAAGGTGGAAAGCGGGAAATTGTATAATGCAATAGGGGTAAGTTGCCTTATCTCCGACTTCAGAGTGATTTCCCATAATCATGGAGGTCCATTCTATGCTAGGGCATAGTGGAGTGCGTAAAACTTATGAGTGGGTGAAGGATCAAGTTACTGGGAGGGAATTGTGGTGTCTATCATCAAAGTGCTGGATGCTTGCCTAATCTGTAGGAAGAATTTTAGCTAAAACCCAAGTATCAATACCAACCCACTACGCCGCAACATCTGTTTCATACTATAAGCTTGGACTTAGTAGGTCCACTACCTCATACTACAGTGGGAATCACTATATCCTGGAAGGCATTGATCACTTCACCAAATGGGTTGAAGCGGTCTCCCTCACTGCCCAGACCGCAAAAGCACCTGCCACCTTCCTCCATCAACATATTTTCACCTAACATGGCTGTCCCCAGGTCCTACTACGTGACAATGTAATTATTTTACATCCTGGAGGTAACGCTTTTGGCTACTTCCATGGGGACGCACCAACTTTTCTTAGCCCCTAAAGTCTCTCCATTAATGGCACTGCGAAAAGAGAAAAATGGAACCCTGGTTTCTATATTATAAAAGATGACCAGCTCAGATCCCCCACAATGTGATCAATTCTTGCCTAGTGCCCTCATGGCCTACCATATCAGCTACCATCAAATCCTTTATAATGTCTCCATTCCATGTAATATATGGTCAGGAACCAGGAATACCAGCCCTGCTAGCCAAAGGACTAATCTCTGGTAGGACAGTTAATCCTGATAAAGCCCTGAAAAGATTGTCACAACGCATTATCCAGCTGCAGTCCAATGCCATGACTAACTTATCTAAAACAGTAACAAAGGAAGGGGTAGATGCAAATGAGCATAAGAAGACCTCCCTTCCCTTAAAGTGTTAGACTTGGTATTGTATTACCATAACTGTATCACTCCCAGAAAGGAGAAGCTTGGGTCTATTTAAAAGGCCTTTTGTAGTCACTTATAAGCGAGAGGAGGAGTACTACATTAATTCCCTTGCTACAAGAGTTACAATCAACCAAGTCCATGGCCAGTTCTTGCGCTCTTATTCTCCCCCTGCCACTCTTGAAGAGGGTAATGTCATACATTTAAAAGTCTGGTTATCTAATAAGAGTGTATTGGTTACAAATAAGGATATAAAGATGGATATAATCAACCAAAAGACCCTGGCCGATTCTTGGTAGAACCTCTTTAATTGGGGTAACACTTTTCTGAATAATACACTGGCAAATAATATGATATTGGGTAAGTGAATTACACTGGATATATGCTGAGATCTGGGGAGTCCATTGGATGTTCCTCCCAAGGCCACTGCTTTTACATTCAAACACCTAAGCGGGAACCACCCCTTTTTATAAGGCTTGATGGGGTCCCCCACGTTGCAAATATTTTCTCTTTTGGTGATTGGCTAAAGTATATCAGATCGTTACCTCATGGGTTGTTTTGCCTAAAATTGACCCTCTATCAGCCATTTCATCAAAGTTGTTTGAGTTCAAAAGTTCTGATATGTCAATGACTTATATTTTCAAATAGAATCAAAGTTAATATCAAATTTATGCCTATCTTAGTCTGTTTTGAGTTAATTTAAATGCTAAGCTGTAGATTATAACAGAGCCCTCTTTTTACATTTTTGATTCCACTGATAAAATAGCAAATATCCTCTCATTCATTTATAGTTTAAACTTTTTTAGTTCTATATAAGTGGTACTAAAAATCCGCTATCTTATTTAACAGCATAAAAACTCTCTTTTCACTCTGCATAACTTTCTGAGCAATTTTTATGGTTAAAAAAGTAAAAACTTAATTGCCAACCGTAGTTTTGCTTGATGTCATTGGATTCCCTGCTGGCTGTCCCAGTGTGGGTTGCGGCAAAACTCCTCCCGCCATTTTCCATCTGACAGGAAAATGCGTTCATACTGGCTCACCCAGTCATACCAAACCCCTGGGACAATTTGTTCCTCCCAAGGATCTTGATGCCCATCTCGCTTCATCCCAAATAGTGTCCCACTGCCCCCTGGTGCTCCCTTGGAGTAACATGCATTTTGTTCGAATATGGTAAACTTTTCCCATACAATGACCAAGCCATTATCAAAATGGCTCAGGCGGTGATGACAACAGCCTGTTTTTTTGACTTCTGACCCAATAAGGGGTATTTCATCTTGGCTTCACTTGTGAAGCTGATGCACCACTGCAGCAACGGTGCCCCTGGTCTTCCAGGGTACACCTTTCCCAACAATTTGAACACAACTCCCAAAGGATACCACCCTGGTTGTTAAGTTCGCTGGTTTGCCTACCCACCTTCCCCCTGAGGTGCTCCACCAGGAGCTGATGAAAGGTTTGACAGCCTATGGCTTTAACCCCATCTTGCAATTTGTGGTCCCAAATTTGGCCACAAGCCTCGCTGGGCCTCATGTTTATGCCAAAATCATCCCTAAAATGAACAAAATTGCCCCGTCTATTCCCCATCACGCCGCTATCCCCTCTGCCCCCAACCATCCGTTTTGGGACCTCATCAAGGGTGGATGGACGATTTGTCCATCATGTTTCGAGTTAGACCACTTGAAATGAAAGTGCCTCTATCTAGCAGCTTCCAACAGCACTGATAGTTTTTCTAATGACCACTAATCCACCACCCATCCTGTGCCAGTTCCATTGTTGGGTACAATCCTACCTTTACCCTCCCCCAAACCCTGTTGCTGCAGCTGCACCTACAGCCACCAATCAGCACCCACCTTGCCCCAATGCCACAAATAATTCATCCAACCAAACATTGGATTGGATCCCAGTTTGATCCCATGCATCTGCAAACAAATCAAACAAACCTCAACTGTACGCTGATTCCCCAATCCAATTCAACCAAAACCATGGGAATTATTGGATGAAATTGACGAATCAGGTAATGTCATTGAAGAACTGACGCTGCAACTTGAGCGGCTCTGTAACACAGAAAGGGATGCAAAATTCCCACCTCAGAAATATTTCCCACAATCTAACGTCAAACTGTTCTACAGCGACCACCAGATTGCGGTAGAAGCAGCCGCCACACCAGATTGCCATCCGCTTTGCAAAGCTGTCACCAAATCTGTGGCTGCGCTTACAGGAGGAATACCACCTCTCGTCATCCCCAAAAATCTTACTGCACAAAGTAAGATCAACATGAAAACTTTACACAAAAACGTCACTGAAGCCATCCAGAATGTGGTAACAGTAGCATGGAATCCAAAAAAAAATAGCCTGAACCAACATTGTCCCATTTGTAAAACTTCCCAGACGCCCGCCTCAAAGCTTAAGATGCTTTGGGCAAGTACATCATTGGTATAATGATGGCTGGCAACTATTAGGAAGTTAAGTCATCAAGGATATTGAACCCCATGCCGCCAATGCCCCCACACCCTTACTATCTGCCTTAATACGCACCCTACTCTGGAATGAGATGGATGCAGCCAAAGATGAGCCCCCAATCCCCCCTCCCCGTCCACCATGGAGGGATAGCATTATTCGCTGCCCACCTGGTTGGATATTTTTTTAGGTATGATTCAATCATTTCATCCATTTTGGGCGTTTCATTTGAATCATTATTTTTTTTATGGTTTTAGTTTTAGTTTGGTAATGTCCATCCCCTGGTTGGCTTACCTTGGTTAAATAAAAAGAGTAAAGAACTTCTTCACTATATGACCAGCATCTCTTTTTCTTTGTATATAGGCAACACTTGCTGACTTTGGCAATACTTACAAGTGGTCCCATCTGTAAAAATGTATGGGTTCTGGTTATTATCAGCCAATAACCCCTATAAACATATTACTTGCACAGTTCAGTTCTTGTGCAAGCATCCATGTTGTATTGTTATTGATATAATTGGTTGATAATAGTATGATGACTATTATCCGTTGATGAATGAGATTCTTGGATTTTGGACAATGCTTGGCAAGTAGTTCCACTTGTAATACTTGAGATGTCTCAAAATAGGTATTCATTCCCTCTTTAATGTCTACCCCAATCTTCTCTGAGATATCCTGATGACAATTTCTCCAGTTTGACACACAGTCAGCAGCAATCCTCAATTTTTTTCTGCTTATTCTCTGGATCCCCGCTCAGATCCTTACTCTTTTCCTTAAAGAGTCTCCCAATTATCACACACAGAAATAATATCACTTAGAAATAATAGAACAAATGAAAGTTGATAAAGTTTACTACTTATACTATATACCGGGTGAAAACTATAGAGCTTATGTAAACTAAAGAGCTATAGAACTTTTTTACTATAAGTAAATTCTAGGAAATTTATAGTGGGGAATTGTTCATCTAACCCTCAGTTGACACCTCTTCAATGAAACGGCAACCATTGCCATTGAATCACCCATTCTCATCTTTGCAGCGATGGTCTTCCTCATCTTGGCTAGGATTCCATCATTGGACATCCTCAATACCTAAAACAGAAAGAGTTGGAAAACGTGTCTCTAACGTTTTTCTCTTGATCCAAGAAGATCAACCGTATTTGGTAAGCAACCTGCTTAGGTAACGGGACTTGTTACCCGATTAAAGTAGGTCACAAACCAACTGATTAACTCGCTAGTTGCAGGCAGCATCACTCGCCTCACAACTTAATACTTACAAATCCAATCAGTCAGTGATGTAACCCAACCAATCTCAGCTGTTACGCCTGATAGTTAATCACTTTCAGATGCCCCTATCTTGTTGGCAACTCTGACCGGCGAGATCATAATCATTCATCTGTATTGACCCACAAAGGATCAAACCAGGCAAATATCCTAAAATACCCCAAATATTGTTACTCCAAAATCAGGCTCAACTGATTTCCAATTTACCTTGCATTAGGGAAATATCCTCTAGCGATTCCTGGTAATTTAGCAGGCTGAGAATATGGGCAAAAATCCCAACGCATCCCCCCTCTTGCCTAGATTTCCAGTGATAAAAGGACTGGGGTAGGAGAACACTGCTTCAGACACCCAGACAAATACTTTTTTTGCTCAAGCAGAGTAAGATCATTAATACTCAACGCTGCTTGAGACGACATTCAGCATTCAGCTCTCTTCCTCTTCCTCCTCCTTGCCACCTGATCAGAGTGCAGTCCTCATGATTTACTGTCGTGCCAGGCTGCTCAATTTAGTTGTGACAATATTAAACCTGGGATCCGGTTTTCCCCCATCAGGGCATATGACCTGGTGTCCTATTCAGGATTCTTGGTCTGTTGTCCTCGATTTGCTGATTTTCTCCTCATCCTAGACAGGAGACTCTTGCCGTCAATGTTCATTTGGCGGCCCAATTAAGAATTCCTATTTATATTCACCCTTGTTATTTTCTTCTCATAACCTCTTGGCTCTTACTACTCTTAATTCTTCTCTGGAGAAATTATCCCATTAATTTTGAGATTTTTTTTCTCTGAAATAGGAGCTTAATGGATTGTAGAGTGCATAATGTCAACTTCCATATAAGTCTGACATCCTCCTCTCATACAGCTCATATGTTATATTCCAAGTTGTGGTAACAACAGCTACTTAACAGTTTGTCTGATCAAGATCTTTGGCTCTTCCAGCAGATGAGTTGGACAGCGTAATGGAACCTCTTTTATGGTAATTCCAGGACTCATACACCTAGTCTGGCACCACTGGCTAGTCCTTACATGAAATTACCGGAAATGGAAACCAAATTTTTGATCACCAGGCTAGCAAACTGTTGCAAAATCTACCCTGGGCTCCACTAGTGTGCCAGGCCAACCAGTATGAAGACTGGTGGCCCTTTGCTATTTCACCTTCATTGGCGTACCAACCCCTACAAGTCCTGCATCCAACCTACCAACTAACCACCAATGGCTTTTTCTTTAGCCCCAGGCGTCCTTGGCATGTGCCCCGGCAAGTCCTGTTCCCTTCCTGGGCGGCTCAGGCACTTCTGTGCTGCCCCACCCTTGTGACCCTTCACCAACCCATCTGGGCATGCCCAGCGAGTCCATCCCCATTCTTGAGTGGCTATGGCACCTCCCACGCTGCACCCTGCTAGGGTTGGTGGCTATGCAGCTCACTACTGGTAATCAGCTGGCCAGGTTCCCGTTGGTTCCTCATAAAGAGTAGGCATAGGAGCTGGCAGCGCCAGCTACTCCAGGCGTGATCACCCGCGCTTATTGGGGATACCCAGTCCTATCTACTCCTACTCTAGCTGCTCTAAGCCACTATCAAATAAAAGTACAAATGGTGCAAGAGAGATGTTTATTAGCAGGGTATACACGACATTTATACTACTTTCAGGGCTACTGCGCCCAAGTTCTCTTTGGCCAATCAACTACCAGAAACCCCATCAGCTTCTTGATTCCAAACCTCTATCAGTTTGTAAACTTTTCATTCATACTTCATAGAGATTCCCTCTTAGATCTGCTCATCTGATCACCAAATATTAAATTAGGTCAATCCATCCTCAGCATAAGTTGCTGGTAGATCATATATAAATTCATAAATAATAGGACTTTTAGCATCCTTGGCATGAGTCGCCAGTGCTCTGAATTAGATGATGGAACCATTTCAGACAATTTGTTATAGATTTATCAGCTTTCCGCTGGAAACTCCCATAACAATCTTTGGATGCCATTTTGGCAGCAAACGCAGCTTCTGTCAAACCTAAACTCAATCAAATATATAACATTAAATAGTATCAAACTAGGAGATTAGTCATCAATTAAGCCTGACTGACTGAAACCCCTAATTTGGATACTATCAGAAGGATTCATCTGGTTAAAATCCTGACATGACCATTTCAAACAACTCGCAGCCAATTCTTCCTCTGTCCTCAATTCCAGAGTTAGATTTCTAAATTCTCCTGGATTTGGCTTCTTTTGCAGATGCCCCAAACATCATCATGGATGCTACTCAAATTATGCCCTTTGCTCTTGATCGCTCCTTTCTTGCTGGGTCAGACTTGCTTTCTGAGTTCCTCTTCCAACTCAGACAATACTACAACCCGCTGTCTTGGCTACTGAGCCCACCAATAGTTGCAGTATTCTTTTTGAACTTCCCTATGCAGAATTAAGGGCCCAAGTTACAAGGCTTTATCCCTAGCACTGAATCCCTCTGATCTTGAGAATATCATAGTCATATTGCCACTTATGCTCTTCGCTTTGACGGCCAAGTTCTTTGAAGTTGGGCCTTGAAGCTTCCAGCCTTTCCTGGGTTCCGTCACTCCTTCTGCTTCAGCTTCTGAGAATCTTGTAGTTATCACTTGCAGGATGCCATTTGCTCCTTACACTACTATCTTGTTTCTGGCGCTTCCCCTCGGTATCTTCTGCTTATGGCTTTTATGGGGGGCATGATTCAGCAACCCCTGTCCAGTATCCCTTTTTGCTGCCAGCCCATATGTCTGGTTTTCTTGACAAAGCCTGTTGGCAGGCACTCAAGACTAATCTTCGGGTTTTGGTACCATATCAAGATTACTTGGGGTTATTCACCAACTACCTCTTTCTATAATGTTGCTTCCCTCCCTGCTCCGGGTTTTCACTACTGGCTTCTTCTGATATCTCAATTTCCCTTCCCCTAGTCACTTTCTCACAGGGATCTGCGTCAGCTCAAAGAACTTGGTATTGTGTAGGTCTAGCCATCACTAGCATCCTACCTCACATACTGAATTTTTTAATTTTGAATTTTTATTTGAGGAATGCTGACCAGGGGATGAACACTTCTGATAATGCACTAAGAACCAAAACTTCAGCGAGAGGAGGGCACCCCAGAGAAGCAAAAGCTATCTCCTGTAGCCAGTGGGAACGCCAAGAGAATGGGACAGGGGTAACCTGTGCAGGGGCTGGAGCCACCATTGAGAATATATGTAGGAAAGGGTCTGAAATTATGAACCAAACCAGGAACCAGGATGAGACCAACTGGCGGCGACGTGGTGGGAGGTACCCAAACATTCACGCTTGAAATTGTTCCACTAATTGTAACAGGAACTGGCGTACAGCTTCTTTGAGGGTGGGGGTGGAGCCTGAAATAGCATCTAAGACAATCGTATGTATAGTCCACATAGCAATTGTGACTACCGAGGCACGAAGGGAGAGTGGAAGAGGGGAAGTCATGGATAAAGCAAACATGTCCTTAGACAGGCTGAAGGGCTGTGCCTGACCAGGCAAAATAGATGTTGCACCTCACGCCATATTGCTCTAGATGGAGGGCACCCTTCCAGGCGGTGAACCAGCGTTCCATACTGGCCACACATGACACAGGATGAGTGAAAATCGTTAGAGCGTTCAGCAGTATGGTATACCCATCTCAAGCAGCGCCACACATGGGAACAAATATGCGGCTGCAGAAGAGGGTAATGGGCATACTTCCAAATGGCTTTCTGGGTATCAAAGGGGTAGGGGATATCCATCAAGTCCAGGTAGTCCACCCTGGCCATGGTAGGGGGTCGCATGGGTATCACTCCGTTCAGAATGGGAAGTCCTTGTGCTTACTGGGTGAACTGAGGAGAGGGACGCCCCCTCTGGGCAGTGTTCCCACAGATGCAAATTCTCCACTCAGCGCTCTGCATGGAGAGGAGGATCCTTTTGAAGTGGGGCGACGTCCCATGTAGGCCCGCAGAAGAAGGATGTGAGGAAAGGTACTTTAACAGAGAGTGGTGGTGGGAAGGATTGGTGATGCCCAGGGTGCAGGAGAAGTTGGAGCAGGCCGCGTGTGACCAGTGCTGGGCTGATATTGTAGGGTTAGTAATGGCAGCGATCCAGGTGCCAAGGAATAGGCAGCATGGATCTCAAAGTTGAGCAGACCCATACCACCACAATGGCGAGGGCCAAACATGACATCCAGGCGCACCGGCAATGGGCGGCCTAATTAAAGCCACTCTTTCAGAAGGGAATATAGCGACTTGAAGAAACATGGGGAACAAGCAATGACGTGGGCTCCAAACCAAACTTTAGAGAGGAGCATGAGGTTGGATAACACTACCCTGCCTGTAAGGGAGGTATGGCGGGCTCTGAGGGAAGCTATGCATTTCGTAACGTTGTCTAGGACATGGTTTACCATCACCATTGAGGCGTACCCTCCTGCCTCCAGCCACACCCCCAAATGGCGGACAGGGCCAATAGTGGGGCTTAGCACAAAGGGGAGCACAAGCGGGGTAGTGTGGGGTGGGCAGGGCAAGCTATCTCGTGCGCTAGCTGATGAGGCAGGTAGGAAACATAGCGCTGGGGCCTAGCGGGCTTGATAATGACAAAGGAGAACAATTTCGGTTTTGGAAGCGTTGAGTGCTGCATTACTTACCCTGGAGTAAACCTGGATAGTATCTTCAAGCGCGCATGCATCATGACTGTTAGACACCCCAACCACACAATCATCAGCTAACGCCAACATCTTGACTAGTTTTTGGCCTTGCACATGGATACCAGTAAGGCAGGCATTCACATTTCGAAGAAGTGGGTCAAGGCTGAAGTTATACAAAAGTGGGATAAGAAAGTCCCCTAGGCGCAATCCCCTTTGAGGGAGGACTACATCCGTGAGGAAGCTAGGGCCACACACAGCAATTTTGGTAGACTCTGTTAGCAACATCACCCAATTAAAGAAGCAAAGGGGAGGCGGAACTTGTGGAGGTAGGCTCTGAGGTAGTCCCAATTAACTCTATCATATGCCTTCTGCTGGTCTAAAAATACAAGTGCTCCAGAAGCTGTGGATTGACAGACACTCGCTACGGTGTGTATTTTGTCCCAAATCGACCTTTTTTGAATGAAACCAAAATGTTCAGGGGAAATGAGAGCAGATTCAGCAACTCCTAGACGGTTAGCCATGATTTTAGTAAAAAAATTTGTGTCTGTGTTAGTGAGAGAAATGGGACGCCAGTTGGCCAAGTCCAACTTATCCCCTTTTACAATTTAATCATGAAGGCTTCTTTCCCTTCTGGTAGGAGGCGCGTTTCCAGAAGGCATTGGTTAAGAGAGGCAAGCAGCAAGGAGGATCAATATTTGAAATACTTCTTATAGAACTCATAAGGGATGCCGCCTGAACCTGAGCATTTCCTATACGGTGCACCACAAATGGCGGACCAGAGTTCTTCATGAGTAATCCAATTCATCAACTCTGGGAATTGGGAAACAGTGCGGATGTGTGCACTTTTGAGAAAATTTTCCATTTTAGCTGATGGAATTGGATTGGATTGATACAGTTCAGAGTAATAGTTTTGTATTTAGATCGCCACTTCAGCTGGCATATCTGCAACGTAGTGGTCTGGCCTTCGCATCTGTGTGCAGGCCAAACTCTGGCACGGTGCAAAAAAAATTTTGAAAAAAGTAAGTGGAACATGTGTCACCCGCTATAATATGTTTAGCTTTATACTGAACACAAACCTGATACTTGTGTTGTCTCACCAGTGCATTGAAGTGGGTGGACACTTCCATCCACTTGCAACCCCAAGGTAGGCTGTAGCCTGCAGTGAGGACGTTAGACTCCAGGTGGTCCAACTCTGCCAGTGTGCACAAAAAGACTGCCAAGGCAGCCCGTGAGTGGCGGGAGGAGAGGTGGCGAGCCTGGCAGATTGTGCTCGCCTTGAAGGTTGACAAGGTGGAAATTGGATCTGCACATAATAGTGCAACAAACTCTGGAGCTGAGGTCATGGATTCCACCCATGAGGAAAATCTTGAGGATGCAATTTCAGCTGAGTGAAGTTTGCACCATTTTGGCGCCTGGGCTGCTGGGTTGGATAAATGGAAGGAAATCAATACCATCTTGTGGTCAGAGAAATTGATTTTTGTCATGGTGAAGTGGGAGATTTGGGTATGAAATTCAAATGGCGTGAGGATAAGGTCAATGTGGGTTATGGACCTTAACTGGCCATTGTGTATGTGGGGGCATGACATGTTAGTGAGTAGAGGAGTATGGCATGGCAAAGTATTGAACAATCCTAAGGTGGCTTTGAGAACGTAGAATTCAATGTACCTGTGGGGATGTAGGCGATGAGGGCCAGCGGTCTGTGGATGGGTTCATCCAACAGTTCATGTCTCCAACAACGAATGGGTCAGGGGGTCGCAGAAGGAAATTGACTGTCAAGAAAGATTCCATACGTTCTCACGCACAGGTTGGGGCATAAATGTTAACGACAGCGTGCACTTCATCATCCCATGAAAAGGATACAACAGGGACACGGCCGTTTAGGTATGAATTTATTGAAATAAATTTAAAATTACTGTTCACTTGAACTAGCACTCCACAGTGCTCAGACCAAAAGGAGAGGGAAGGTGGAGCATGGTTTTCAATAATTCCTCAGTACCATGCAGACAGTGGGTTTCCTGAATGGCCAGGATGTCCATGGGTAAATTATTTTGTAAAAAACTCAGTTTCATAGCCTGGGACGGCGAGGCCTTGAGTCCAGCGATGTTTAAAGTCCCTAAAGTAAAGGCTCCCCATCACACCTTAGGTGCGAGGGGAAGGGCACCTGAGCCCTTCAGCCGTCTCTTTTTCATCATGTTGCTGCTTGGCACTTTAAGTATTTAATGATATGGAGTATGTGTCAGGATGGTTAGCTTTAGCAGTGGAGTTTGTGTTGGCTTTTGCCTTAGCTTTTTCCCTGCTGTGGGATGAGTTTTTGCGGTGTGTGCATTTGAAGTGCACCATTGTTTGGAGGTGGAATTTTGGCAGGATTGTTGGTGACTAACTTGGTCCCAATCGATGCTTGGGTACATTGGTCAGGTGAAACCAACTCGCACATCAGGTGTTCAGCTTGGGTGGCCCAATTGGCTTGGGCATCCCAATCTGATTGGTTGAGGTACTCGCAAGCTGCTTCTGCCATGAAAGTCTAATGTCCTCCTGGAGATGGGATGACAGAATTTCGGATGCAGTCTTGGCCACCTCCTTGGCTGCCACCTTGAAGGCCTGTTTAGCCTTCTTCCAATCTTTGTGGGGACACTGGTTTTACTAGAATGTAGAAGCCTTGAGCTCCCCATGGGAAGGCTGCGTCAGTGTCTAGTTCCAGTACATAGTGGGCTTCTGCACCATACATTGCATTTGAGATAATTTCAGTTTTAGGAATGCCCTCCTTGGCAGGGCAGGTATGGGCCTTGTGGCCAAAAGCGCGGCAGAATGTGCAGATGGGAGGCGCGCTATCCACGGTGACCCTGAATGGATGGGTGATTTGCCATTGATTTAAACATAAGTGGTGTGTGGGATTTGGGTTAAATCTTCCGCTATCCCCACGGACAGGGTGAGAGCAGCAATTGCTTTGCTCATGTGCAGGTTTGGCATTAGCATAAAGCACTCTATTTTGAAGGATTGTATTTCTCCATATATGGCGAGCCCAGCCTTCAGGTGGTGCTCTAGCACGGTGTGCTTGATCATTGTGGGTAGGAAGTCAAAAGTCACAAAAATTTGATTTGATTTAGTCCAGCTGGTGCGCTTTGTTTCAACTACCCAATGATCATCAGGGAGGTCTACTACTATGCGCACCCTTGATGCTTTGTCCACCACTTCCTTATTTCTCAAAGCCAAGATCCAGCCAACCACGTGGCATGGAGTGGGGTGTGATGTACTCCATGTTTGGGAAATGTGTGTGTACATCTCCGCAAAACATCTTCCAAAGCGCCATTTGCTGTATATTCAGGAAAACAAACATCCTGTGTTCCACTGATGATAGTGGTTGGGTGTGCGTCATATTGTTGAACTGGTTGCAGCGCGCTTGACAAGCCAAAATATCTGCGGAAATGGTATTCACCTTATTTGATTACTACTTTTATTTATTCCGCCAGACTTGTCAGGGCGTTTATGAAATTTTGTTGATGTGGGGCTAACATCTTTTCCCTTAACTTTACTTGCCCAACTGCTCCCTGAAATTGGGCGCCAACTAATCTCCTCAATGAGATTATCAAACTTTACCTAGGCTTGAATTGAATTTGTTGCAAAAGTGTTTTCAACGAGAGAGAAAAGTATCAATCTCAAATAGATTTTAATGGGTTATTCATTTCTACTGTGATTCATCCTCCCTCCCCCAAGAGGCGACATAGGCATAATCATCCCCATATCAAGGATAACCAAAAAATAAAAATTATAAAAATATATTGTTTTTTTCTATGTTGTATATAATCTTTTTTCTAATATCTTTTATCAATCTTTTACATTTTCTTTTTTCATGGGACTTGATCTTGTTTCAGTTCAGCGGTCCATCTTTTTTATTTTCCCCCAAACAGGATCATAGGTATTCTTAAACCTGCCAGTTTTCTATGGTTCAGTCCCTTTTTTGGACTTAACCATCTAGATTGGTTCAGAGGTCCTTTTTTCAGACTTGACCTAATCATCAGGACATTATCAACTTAATGGTTTGGTGGTCCTTTGGGAACTCTTTTTTTTGTTTTTTTTCAATACATCGCTTCAAATACTTAGCATGAACTCAATTTATAACTCTTCTATCCAAGAGATTATTGATGGAGTAGGCATCAGTCACCGTCTTGGAAAAAATCTCAAATGGACCTGACCACAATGCATCCAGTTTGTTTCTTCTCCAAAACCATGCATATCACAATAAGCAACTCTTTTGCCTAAGAAATAAACTGCTAAGGCTGTTCAGTTCTTTTTGTCTGTTGATGCCTCTTGTATCCTTTTCTTCAACATAGTATCAAATTCTTGCAATTGCATTTTGATGAGGATATTCATCAGTTGGTTCAAGTACTGTTCAGCACTCATCCTCGATGTTGGTTTCACCACAAAATATAAAATTAGCGGCAATGCGGCCTTCCTCCCACATAGCAACTCAAATGGCGTTTTTCCTATCGCCGTATGATGACTGATATTGTAGGAGAATGTCACCAAACTCAGGTACTTTCCCCACGCGGAAGTTCTTCCTGCAACCAGCTTCCTCAGTGTCATAGCCAGCGTTCCATTCACTCATTCTACCAGTCTGTTTGTCTCTGTCCGGTAGGGACAGACACAAAACCTATGATCCACATTATCACATTCAGTTGCATGATCTTATGAGACGTGATGTTTGTCCCATTATTGCTAAGCAGAACCTGCGGGCATCCATGTCAGTATACTACTTGATCCAGGATGAACTTCATGGTGCTGGTAGTGTCTACTTTTTCCAGGGCCTTCAGCTCAACTGATCTTTTCAGATGGTCAATAGCAACTATTATGTACTTGACTCCCCTGTGCTCATAATCAGCGGTCCCATCATGTCGATGGATACTGTATGCCAAGCAAATCCAAGGCGGACCAGTCAGTATCCAGTTTTATTCTTATGTGGCTTGTGCAGCTGTCATTCCACACAACAAGCTAGATAGTAGCGACATTATAATAGATTGACTCCCAGTAGTAGTACAGGCAAATATGGTTGATTGTTTTTCTCAGGCCTCCATACCCAACAACATTATGAGCAGCTTCAACATTAGCTGCTCTTTCTGACGGCTTTGGAAATATTAACCGCTTCCCAAAAATCGTCTTAAACACTTTTCCATCCATGGTCTCAGTGTTTTCCATCGCTTTTCAAAGTGCACCTTAGAGTTCTTGGGGCTTGTTCCCAATTTCTCCATTGACCATTCTCTGGAATAACTCATCCGCCTGCTGGTATACTATCTGGAGCATTGGTAACCGTGATAAGCCATCTGCATTCTGGTGAGAAGCCCCTGCTCAGTGGACAATCTTGTAATCATAAGCCTGTAGCTTAAGTGCCCATTGGGCCAGTCATCCTTCTAGTTCTCTAAAATTATGGAGCCAAAACAACTAGGAGTGGTCCGTCACCACTTTGAAGTGCATTCCATGGATGTACACCCAAAACTTCTTACAGGCCTAGTGAACACAAGGCATCTCACTCAGTTTTGGTGTAATTCCTCTCAGTGACTGAGAGTGTCTGGCTCACATATGCCGCCAAATGTTTATCCCCAAGTTCTTCTACTTGGCTTAATATGGCGCCAATTGCTAACAATGAAGCATTGGTTTATATTAAACTCTCGCTCAAAATTTGAATATTTCAAAATTGGAGAATCTATTAAAATCAGTGTAGTTCATCAAAGGATTCCTGGGTTTCTTCATTCCATATAAATCCTTTTTCAGATCCTTTAATAGATGGAATACGGGCTTGACTATTCAGGCGAAGTCCTGAATAAATCTTCTGTAGTATCTGACTATTCCAAGGAACACTTGGATGTCTCAGACACTCTTTTGCACAACCATCCATTATATGGACTCAATCTTCTGGGCCTGTGGCTACAATCCACTAGAGTTTATCACGAATCCCAGATATTCCAACTCTTTTTTGAAGAAGTGACACTTCCTTGGCTTAACCTTCAGGTTAGCCGCAGATAGTCTCTTGAATATTTCTTCCAAGTGCTGTAGATGGTCAGTAAACGTCCTACTGAATATATTTTTTCGTCCAAGTACACCAAATGCATGACAACTTCAAGTCGCTCATTATAGTGTCCATGGCCCTCTGGAACGTTGCAGGCGCATTTCATAGACCCTGGGGCATCCTCGTCAGTTAATATAGCCCCTGAGTGGTAATAATCGCACATTTTTCTTTGTCTTCTTTTGGCAAATCAATTTGCCAATATCCTGAGATCAGATCCATCGTGGAGAAGTACTTTGCTTCTCCCAATCGATTTAGCATTGTCAATTCTTAGTAGGGGATATGAATCCTACTTTGTAATCTTATTCAGCTTCTGGTAGTCGATCTCACCTGATTATGCCATCTTTTTTTAATGATAAGAATTGGACTCGCCCAGGGACTTGATAACGGAACTAGAAGAGAATGCTTCATTAGTTTGATGATTTCATCTTCCACTACCTCTTTGGCCACTTTTGACCATCAAATTGGTCTCATCCTGATTGGCGAATTTTCCCCAGTATTGCCCTTGTGGATCACATCTACCACACATCCAAAATTTTGGTCATCCTAGTGAATACTTCCCGATACTTTTTGAACAATTCAAGCTTCTCCTCTTGCTGGCCTTCTAACAGATCAGCGAGTTGCTTTTGATCAACCAATAGGTTAGTACTCTTGGTTGCCCCATATGGTAATCCCATATCATCAAGAGTCCCAAAATTGTGGAATCTCCTTTATTTTGCCATTGAGATTAGATGAACAAACATGATGATCTTATTCTTCCTGATCTTCATTGGCTTTTCAATTAAATTTGCCAGGAGAACTCAAATCTCCCCATGGCCCGAAATTATTATTCCATGAGCCACCCAAGGCTCTACTCTGGACTTCTTCCAGGGGCTTCCAACCTCCCCATACAACAGTTCAGGTATCTCCAATATTAACCCCATGTCGACTATCATCTGCAATCCCAGTGGTATAGTTTTCTCATTCTTGATCCTTAGTGGAATTACCCAATTTTTTAGAATTTCTATTTGCATTTCTCGTCGCTTCTGACCAAATAATTAGTATCAAATCAGGACAATGCCATCATTGTATATCAAGTTGATGAAGTTGTTTCTCCTATTCCGTGGTGCTTCTCCATTCTTCTGATATACCAATGGTAACGTCTGACCCAATATGGTCAACATTTCATCCTCAAAGTTACCTTTTTCTCTGTACTTGCGTAAAAATTTCGTCTCAATAAGATTGTTATAGTTTTGGTTGGTCAAGTATATTGCTGGTGCAGATACTAACAAGGATTTAAATTGCAGTGGCAAAGCGCTATACTCCACAAGAGATGGTGGTATTTGGACCAGCTGTCCCATACTCATTCTTGTGTTTTTAAGTCAGGCGAGATCTTCATCCTCTTCACCAGCTTGTTCGAGATAATGTTGATGGGTGCTCCGGTGTTGACAATCGCTCTCACCTTTACTTTATTCACCTGTATATCTATATATGTACACTTGGAGTATTGTAAGATAGGGTTTACTGAGTGTATAGTGGCAGTATTGGCCAAATCAAGGGTGTGTTATTTGCACTGATAAATCAGGAAATGATTCCTTTATTGTGCTGAGGGGGATTGATAAGTTTGCCTCATCTAATCTGACTTTGGACAATTCATCAGGATTATCAATGAATCAAATAATGTTTTCTGGTTGTCGGGCATATGTCTGGGAAACTTCCTTGATTATCTTGGGGTTGATTCCCTTTGCCCAAGATCTTGTCACTGCATTTACGTCCAAATTGACCACTTAATACAGTTGATCCTGTATATCTTTGTCCACGAACAGATCACTGATGTCAATTTCCTTATTCAGGATATCGGGAGGATAATACTTCTCTGCAGCTCTAGACTGTTCCCCATCTAGGCCACGGGCCCTTTTCCCAACTCCTTGGAGGCAGCAGACTCTTTTGCTTGGACCATGTTATTTTGATCCTTTGCTTATTGCAGTGCACAGCGAAATTTCCCTTCCCTCCACATTGGTAGCAGACCTTTTCTTTCTTATTCATCTGTCTGAACTCTTTGGGCTTGTTCCCTGGCATAGTTTTGTTTGTTTGTCTCTTTAGCACCTTCATTCCCCTTTTTGGGATTCAAATTGCTTACTGGGTTGGATTTGTATCTTCTGTTTGGGGCATCAAAGGTTGCTCCCAAGATTTTCAAATTATCTACCATCTGAGAGGTAGTAATTTCTGTTGCAAACACAAAAGACATCATTTGGTTTGAGACCTGATAGTTCAAAGGACCACATGTAATGTGATTCTAGCATTGAAGTCGCCCAGTACCTTCACTCCAACCAGGATTTGTGACTCCTGGTAAAACCAATCCATTAAGCTTGCTAAAGATTCGTCTTTATGGCACTGGATGCCCATGAACTCCTGTTTGCGCTTCAACATGCACGTCGCACTCCTGAATTCTTTCATTATGCCACTTTGGCCTCCACGTACGACCAGCTGTCCCCCACCAGGTAAGGCAACACTAAGTTCTGACAGTCGTTGTCTAGGCAATTTATGACCATCAACACCTTTTGACAATACTGTAGCCATACATAGTCATATTGAACAGTCAGAAAAACGCTGGGGCGTTATCCCAATGGAAATTCAGCAATCTTGCCTTTGCCTTAAATTCCTCTGGGATATCTCTAGCCGATTTTATAGGTTTACCCACTCAGCTTATTTGGGGAGTGACTTCAGGAATTATCTCCAAAATGGTAGCAAAAGCAGGCAGCATGTCTCTTGGGGTATTCGATTTCCCAATTATCATATGATAACTTCTTTCTTCAGCATTAGTTGCTGCATATGGCTCACAATCACATTTGTGAGTTTTTAGCTCCTCAACCTGCTTGATCAGTCACTCAATATCAGCACTGAAGTTTCTCAAATGAACGTAATCCACTTCCCATTCCGTTTTCAGATATAGGACCTCTTGAATTAAGTCCATCTTTTTTCTTTAATGAAGTTACTTTTTCAAGTAACTCATTCCCAAAACTCGTGACATTATCAATCCCTTCCTCCATCTTGGTGACTCGTTCTTCCAAGGCTGCAAATTCTCAATGATCCGCTGAGTTTAGGGAATTCTGATTAATGGTGGCTAACTCTGTCCATATTTTCTTAACTCATATTTATATGACATCCTTCTAAGTTCTACTTAACTACACCCCAGTAGTGAGCACCACTTTGTAAAAATTTATGGGTTCTGGTTATTATCAGCCAATAACCCCTATAAACTTATTAATTGCACAGTTCAGTTCTTGTGCAATTCACCCATGTTGTATTGGTATTGATATAATCAGTTGATAATAGTATGACGACTATTATCCTTAGTTGAATGGAATTCTTATATCTTAGCCCAACGCTTAGCCAGTATTTCCACTTGAAATACTCGAGATGTCTCAAAATAGGGATTTGTTCCCTTAATACTGTCTACCCCGATCTTCTCTGAGATTCCCTTATGACAGTTTCTCCAGTTTGACACACAGTCAGCAGCAATTCCCAATTTTTTTCTGCTTATTCTTTGGATCCCCGTTCAGATCCTTACTCTTTTCCTTAAAGAGTCCCCCAATTATCACACACAGAAATAATATCACTTAGAAATAATAGAACAAATGAAAGTTGATAAAGTTTACTACTTATACTATATACCGGGTGAAAACTATAGAACTTGTGTAAACTATAGAGCTATAGAAATTTTTTTATTATAAGTAAATTCTAGGAAATTTATAGTGGGGAATTGGTCATCTAACCCTCAGTTGACACCTCTTCAATGAAACGGCAGCCATTGCCATTAAATCACCCATTCTCATCTTTGCAGCGATGGTCTTCCTCATCCTAGCTAGGATTCCATGATTGGACATCCTCAATACCTAAAACAGAAAGAGTTGGAAAACGTGTCTCTAACGTTTTCTCTTGATCCAAGCAAACCAACCATATTTGGGTAGCAACCTGCTTAGATAACGGGACTTTGTTACCCATTAAGGCAGGTCACAAACCAACTGATCAATTCGCTAGTTGCAGGCAGCATCACTCGCCTCACAACTTAATACTTACATTTCCAATCAGTCAGTGATGTAACCCAACCAATCCCAATTGTTACCCCTGATAGTTAATCACTATCAGATGCCCCTATCTTGTTTGCAACTCTGCCTGGCGAGATCTTAAGCATTCATTCATATTGACCTTCAATGGATCAAACCAGGCAAATATCCTAAAATGCCCCAAATATAGCTACTCTGAAATCAGGGTCAACTAATTTCAAATTTACCTTGCAATAGGGAATTATCCCTAGCGATTCCTGTAAATCTAGCAGGCTGAGAATATGGGCAAAAATCCCAACACCATCCAATGGCCTTTGTTCCTTACTTGTTATTCTTTTGACAGTTCCTAATTGCATTTCATATCTTCAGAAACTGGCACTTGAGTCTTTGTATCTCAAAAAATTTTGAATTCATCATTAGTTGTCAGAACTCTCTTTCTGCTTGGCATAACTTTTCAAACAAATTATATAGGAGATAATAAGTTAATTTTAATTGCGCACTGTAGTTTTTCTCCATTGTCCTTGGATTCTCTGCCAGCTGCTCCAGTGTGGGGAGGCGATGAAACTCCCCCCACCAATTTTTGTCTGGCAGGAAAATGTGCTCAGACTGGCTCACCCAGTCATACCAAACCCATGGAATGATTTTACCTCCCAAAGATCTTGATGCCCACTTCTCTCACATCCAAGCGGTACCTCGCTGCCCCCTGGTGCTCCATCAGAGCAACATGCATTTTGGCCTAAGGGTTGACCATGGGAAACTCTTCCCTTACCATGACCAAGTCATTATTGAAATGGCTCAGGCTGTGATGACCCCCGCAAGATTTGTAGATTTTCGCCCCTATTAGAGGTATTTTAATCTCAGTTTCACTTGTGAAGCTGACGCCGCCACTGAGGCAACTGTGTCCCTGGTATTCCAGGGTATCCCTCTTCCCACAATTTGGACCCAGCTCCCAGTGGACACCATTTTGGTTCAGTTTGCTGGTTTGCCCACCTACCTCCCCCCTGAAGTGCTCCACCAGGAGCTTATGGACAATTTGGAAGCCTATGGCTCCAACTCTATCATACAATTTGTGGTCCCAAACGAGGCCACACGCCTTGCTGGTCCTCAGGTATATGCCACAATCAGCCCTGAATTAGTAAAATTTCCATGTCAAATTCCCCTCATTCCATCATTCCTTCTGCCCCAGACCATCCATTTTGGGCCTATGTCAAGGGCGGGTGGACGAACTATCCGTCCTGTTTTGAGTTAGACCACCTGAAACACAAGTGCCCCTCCTTAGCTACTTCTGATAGCTTGGATTATTCGTCCGCTGACCTCCAATCTGCCACCCACCCCATGCCAGTTCCGCATGAGGTACAATTTTACCTCCCCCTCCCCCAAAACTGGAAGCTTCAGCTGCACCTGCAGCCACCATTCAGCCTCATCCTTACCCCAGTGCCACAAATGATTCCTCCAATCAAGCACTGGTTTGGACCCCAGTTTGATCCCATGCTTCCTCTAACAAATCAACCAAACCTCAACCATATGCAGATTCCCTAATTCAATTCAACCCGAACCCATGGGAGTTATTGGCTGAAATCGATAAATCAGGTTATCTCATTGAAGAACCATCTCTGCAAATCGAGTGGTTTGCTAATGCAGAATGGGACACCAAATACCCCCTCATTTATATACCCCACAGCCAAACGCCAAATCATTTTGCTGTGACTACCAGCTTGCAGTCAAAGCAGTTGCAACACCAGATTGTCGTCCCCTCTGCAAAGCTGTTGCCAAATCATTGCGAGGCTCAAAGGAGGTATTCTCCCTTCTGTTATCCCCTCAGCCCTCACCCCAAAAAGTAAAATCACAGTGAATTAATTGCACAAAAATGTCAATGACGCTATCCAAAACGTGGTAACTGTAGCATGGAATCTTAAAGCCAAGTCTACATGAACCAATATTACCACATTCATCAAACTCCTAGATGCCCACATTAAAGCAAAAAAAGAATATAGCTAAAGATATCAGTGTCATTTTCCTAGCTGGCAATTTCTTGAAATACCAATCATTAGTGATATTAGACCACTTGACGCTGATGCCCCGACGCCATTGCTATCCTCCTTAACATGTACCCTGCTCTGGGATGAGGAAGCTAATGCCAAAAGATGAGCTCCCTGACCCCCCTTTCCTTCTGCCATGAATGGATAAACGGTTTCCGCTGGCCACCTGGTTGGTTGTTTTTTGGTGTGTTTCATTCAATCTGCTCATTTGGGCGTTTTTTTTGATCAATTATTTTAAATTTATTGCGAGGAAGGCTGACTATGGGATGGACACTTCCAAATTTGACCTGAAAGAGACAAAAATTAGTAACAGGGAAGGCACCCCAGAGAAGCGATGCTATCTTTTGTTGCCAGTGGGAACGCCACTTATGGGGAGGTGGAGGGAACGTGTGAAGGGGCCGTAGCCACAATTGAACACGTGTGGAGGAAAGGGTCTGATTTGATCAACCAAACTGGGAACCAGGAGGAGACCAGCTGTCAGCGACGCGGTGGGAGGTATCCAAACATCCACGCCTGAAAGTGGTCCACCAAATGAGACCGGAATCTGTGGACAGCTTCTGGGAGGGTGGGGGTGGAGCATGTGATGGCGTCCAAGACAATCATGTGTGGATAGTCCACATGGCGATTGCAACCACCAGAGCACGGAGGGAGGGTGGAAGGGGGAGGCCATTGATAAAGCAAATATATCTCTTGACAGACTGAAGGGATGTGTTTGATCCTGGCCCAGAAGACGTTGAACTTCACGCCATATCACTTTAGAGGTAGGACACTTCTCCAGGTGGTAAAACAGCGTTCCATACTGGCCACACATGACGCAGGATGAGTGTAAAGCGTTAGAGCGCTCAGCTGTACGGTACACCTGGATCAAGTAGCGCCACAAATGGGAACAGATTTGAGGCTGCAACCGAGGATGGTGTGCGTATTTACAGATAGATTTTTTGGGTCTCAATGGAGTAAGGGATGTCCATCATGTCCAGGTAGTTCACCCTGGATAGGACATGGGGCCGTGTGGGGATCATGCCATCTTGGATGGGTAGCCCCTGTACCTCTTGTGTGAACTGAGGAGAGGGGCGGCCTCTCTGGGCTGTGTGTCCACTATTACGAATTCTCCACTCAGCGCTCCACATGGAGAGGAGGATTCATTTGTAGTGGGTTTTAGTCCCGTGAGGACCTGTGGCCGATGGGTGCGAAGCCAGGTATTTCATCAGGGAGTGAGGGTTCAATGGATTGTTAAGGCCAGGGCGCGGGAGAAGTTGAAGCAGGCCGCGAGGTACCAGTGTTGGGAGGGGAGTATAGGGGCGGTGATGGCCGCAATCCAGGTGCCCAGGATCTTGGCAGCATGGGCTTTAAAGTCGAGCAGGCCCATGCCACCATGACGGCGAGGGCCAAACATGACCTCTAGCTGCACTGGCGGTGGGCGGCCTGACCAAACCACCCTTGCAGAAGGGCATACATATATTTGAAAAAACCTGTGGAGAAGGCGATGGCGTGGCCCCAAACCAGACTTTGGAGAGGATCATAGAGTTGGCTAAAACAACCCTGCCAGTAAGGGAAGCAGGGTGGGCTCTGAGGGAGGCGATGCTTTGTCACGTTGTCTAGAATATGACTTTCCATTACTGCTGAGGCATACGCGCCTGCCTCCACCCACACCACCAGATGGCGGACAGGCCCAATGGTAGGTCGTGGCACGAAGGGGAGCACAAGTGGGGCGGTGTGGGGTGGGCAGGGAAGGCGAGCATATGTGCAAGCAGATGGGTCAGGCTGGACACAGGTCGCTGGAGCTCAGCAGGTTTGATACCATCCAAGGAGGATGATTTTGGTTTTGGAGGCGTTCAGTGCAACATTACTTACCCGAGAATAAACCTGGATGAGAGCTTCAAGCGCGCGTGAATCTTGATTATTAGACACCCTGACCACACAATCATCAGCAAACGCCACCATCTTGATTGGGGCTTGGCCTGGTACATGGACTCCAGTGAGGCGGGCATTCACGTTTCAAAGTAGTGGGTCAAGGCTAAAGTTATATAAGAGTGGGCTAAGGGGGTCCCCTTGGCGTAGGCCCCTTTGAGGGCAGACTACTTCCGTGAGGAAGCCAGGGCCACGCACTGCCATTGTTGCAGATTCTGTAAGCATCATCACCCAGCTGATGAAGCGAGGGGGTAAGCGGAAGTGGTGGAGGCAGGCCCTGAGGTATTCCCAGTTTACTCTATCATAGGCCTTCTGTTGGTCCAAATAATACTAGTGCCCCAGAGGCTGTGGACTGACAGGCGTTGGCCACGGTGTGTATGTTGTCCCAAATTGACCTTTTGGGTATAAAACCAAATTTTTCTGGGGAAATGGTGGCAGAGGTTACAATCCCTAGACGGTTAGCCATGATTTTAGTTAAAATTTTGGTGTCCGTGTTAGTTAGAAATTGGGGCGCCAGTTGGCTAGGTCTAGCTTATCCCCTTTCTTGAAGAGTTTAATGGTGAAGACCTCTTGCCCTCCTGGTAGAAGGCGCGTATCCATAAGGCTATGGTTAAGGGAAGCAAGCAGCAGTGGGGATAGATATTTGAAGTACTTCTTATAGAACTCATATGGAATGCCATCAGGGACAGGGCATTTATGACTTGGTGCACCGCGGACGGCGGACCAGAGTTTGTCTGGAGTAATCAAATTCATTAACTCCAGGTATCAGGAAACGGTGCAGATGTGAGTGCTATCAAGAGATTTCGCCATTTTGGCCAGCGGAATTGTATTGGATCAGTACAACTTGGAGTAATACTTTTGTATTTCAATCACCACTTTGCCCAGCATATCTGCAATGGAATCATCTGACCTCCGCACCTGTGTGCAGGCCATGCTCTGGCGTGGTGCGAAAATTTTTGTAAAAAAATAAGTGGAGCACGTGCCACCCTCTGTAATGTGTTTGGCCCTGTACTGAACACAAACCCAATGTTTGTGTTGCCTTTCAAGCGCGTTGAGGTGGGCGGCTGCTTCTGCCCACTTCTGGCCCCAAGCAGGGCTGTAGCTTGTGGCTGGGATGTTGGACTCCAGGTGTGCCAACTCTGCCAGAGCGCGTGAGATGACATCTGAGGTAGCTCATGAGCGTCAGGAGGAGAGGTGGCGAGTGTGGCAGATAGTGTCCACTTTGAAGGCTGACCATGTGGAAATTGGGTCCGCACAAAATGGTGTAATAAACTCTTTTGCCAAAGTCACAGATTCCACCCATGTGGAAAATCCTGGCGACGCAAGTTCAGGTGGGCGGAGTTTGCACCAATGTGGAGGCCTAACCACTGTGATGGGTAGGTGGTAGGTTATCGAGACCAGCTGGTGATGGAGAAATCAATCTTTGATGTGTGGAAGTGGGAAATATGGGATCAAAATTGCACCGGCATGAGGATAAGGTCATTGCGGGACATGGACCTTAACTGGCCGTTGTGGACGTGGGGACGCGTCATGTTTTCAGGCAGCAGAGCTTGCTGTGGCAGCGCGTTAAACAACCCAAGGGTGGCCTTTAGAATGCGAAGTTCTACATGACCCTGGGGGGTGTGGGATGAGGAAGGCCAGCAGTCTGTGGATGTGTTTAACCAACAGTTCATGTCGCCAACTATGAAAGGGTCATGGGGTAATGGAAGGGATTTGACTGACGAGATAAATTCCCAATGCTCTCGTGCACAGGTTGGGGCATAAATGTTGATGATAGCATGCACCACGTCAGCCCACAAAAATGTGACATTGAGGACTCAGCCATTGAGGAAGGATTCAGATGATAAAAATTTTAAAAAAATTGTTTTTCTGAACAAGCACCCCACAGTGCTCAGACCAGAAGGAAAGGGAAGGGAGGAGCATGGTTTTTCAAGAATCCTTGGAACCTCATGGACAGTGGGACTCCTGGATGGCCAGGATGTCCATGGGTAAATTTTTTTGTAAAAAACTCAGTTTCCTAGCCTGGGATGGTGAGGCCTTGAGTCCAGCGATTTTCAACATCCCTAAAGTGAAGGCTCCCCCCATTGCACCTTAGGTGTGAGGGGGTGGGCACCCAGGCCCACCAGCCTCCTCTGGATCCCCACGGGCATTCACAGTGGCGCGGGTGTTTGCAGCAATGCTATTGGAAGATTTATTAATTTTAGCAGACAGGTTCGCGTTAGCTTTTGCCTTCACTTTTGGTTTCCCCACTGTCAAACAAATTTTTTGAGGTGCAGTCAAGTTTGGTGCACCAACGTTTGGGTCAAAAAAAATTTCAGTTAGGTTGGAGACTGAATTGGTTTCAATTGGGGCTTGGGCGCAAAGGTCAGGTGAGATCAAGTCACCCATCGGATCCTCAGATTGGGTGGCCCAATCAGCTTGGGCATCCCAATCTGATTGGTTGAGGGATTCCCAAGTTGCTTCCACCATGAAGGTTTCAATGTTCCCCTGGTGTTGGGAGTGCAGGATAGTGGAGGCGACCTTGGCCGCTTCCTTGGCTGCGGCTCTGCAGGCCTGTTTGGCCTTCTTTCGCTCTTGAGGGGAGACAGGCTTCACTAAAAAGTAGCAGCCTTGTGCTCCCCATGGGAAGGCCTCTTTGGTACTGGTGGTTGGTTCATAGTGAGCCTCCCCGTTGGTCATGGCTGCCGAGGGGTGCTCTTGGAATTTGATGCCCTTCTTGGTGGGGCATGTGTGTGCCTTATTGACAAACGCATCACAGTGGGTACAGATGGGGGGTGCGCTGTCCACGGTTACCCAGAAAGGGTGGGTGGTATGCCCCTCATTATTAATAAAAGTGGAGTGCGGGATCTAGGTTAGGTCCTTTGCAATCTCCTCAGTTGGGGTCAGAACTGCAATGGCTTTGCCAGTGCACGGGTGTGGCATTAGCATAAAGCGTTGCATCTTAAGGGATTGTATTTCGCCATATACAGTGAGACCATCTTTCAGATGCTGCTCCAAACTGGCATGCTTGACCATAGTGGGCAAAAAGTCAAATGTGAGGAAAATTTGGTTGGATTTTGTCCATCTGGTGCACTTAGTTTTGACAATTCGCTGCCCTTCAGGGAGGTTGATCACTACGTGCACCACAGCAGCTTCATCTGCTGACTCCTTGTTTTCAAAACCGAGATCCAGCCAACCATGTGACATGGAGTGAGGTGCGATGTACACCGTGGTTGGGAAATGAATGTGCACATCCCCACAAAATTTTTTACCACAACGCCATTTGTTGAATATCCAGGAACACCTGGACTCCATATTCCACCAATGAGAGTGGTTGAGAGTGTGGCGTGTTGATGTACTGGTTACATCGCGCCTGCCAAGTGAGGATATCTGGGGAAATAGTAACCGCCAGCTTTTATTTTCATCTAATCTGACGGCTTCTCTGGGGCGTTTGAAAATGTTGGAAGTCGTGGGCCTACCACCTGTGCCTTTTAACTTACTTTCCCAACTGCTCCCTGACATGGGCGCAAACTAATCTCCTCTGTGAGATTATCAAACTAAAGTCAAACTTGATTTGAACAAGTTGCAAAAGTGTTTGCAACGAGAGAGAAAAGTGAATATCCATTTTCAGGAATAAAACTTCCTTAATCATTTATTGTTCTTTCCCCTTTAAGGTCAATATTTTGCAAGTAGATCATTCCTGAATTTCGCAACTTCTTCAACTCCTTCTTCATTTTTAGTAGCTCTCTCCTCTAGAGCAGCGAATTTGGTATGATCTGCAGAAAACAGGGCGCCTTTATTGATGGTTGCTAATTCCACCCATAGTTTTCTTAGTTTTTCCTTGTATGACATCGTGGATGAGGTTTCATTAGAATTGGCTTATATACTCAACTACCCCCTAAGTGAGCACCAATTGTTAAAATCTGAGTTTTTGCTGAAACTAGTCCCCAGAGATTAACTGCACTGGTTCTTTTATTATGTGCACTATTCACGTTGAATGATATTAATATAAATATACAACTGATTATAGTTGGAGATTATTATTGGTAGCTGAATATAGATAAACAATGAGATAATTAGTCTAACGCTAAACATGGAATGCTCCGCTTGATGCTGATTATACTGACAAGTAAAACGACTTCAATATTTCAGCAGAACTTAATCTAACTCTAGCTTCAGATTTTTATTTAACTGAGGTAAGCCAACAAGGGGATGGACATTACCAAATATACGTAAAACTAAGGAAATAACTGACAAACATAAAATTAGGCACCCCAGGGTACTCAAGTTACCCCTGTTGCCAGCAGGACTGCCAGGTATGGGAGGATGGTGCACTACTCTGAGGGGGTTTCCCCTGCTATGGAACAGGTGTGAAGGAAAGGGTCTGTGTGGAGGAACCAGAGTGGGAACCATGATTCTATGAGCGCTTTTTGCCTTGGTCTCATAAGTCCATAGAGCCAGGCTTGGAAGTGCTCCAGTAAGTGGACATGGAATCTGTTAATAACCCCATGAATGGTTGGGACCGTGCCCTTGAACGCATCTAATGCGGTTTGTGTAGATTGTCCACATTGCAATGGGTATTATTAGGGAACGGAGGGTAGATGGGATCAGTGACTCAATCTGGAGCGCGAAGTTGCTCTTTGATATTGAGAATTTTTGTTTGTTTTGGATCTTAAGCAGGCGTGCGACTTCCTGCCATATAGCTTTGGTTGGGGGGCATGTTTCTAGGTGGTGATGTAGGGATCCCTCCCCTCCACATACTGCACATGTTTTGTGGAGGGAGTTGGAACGGTCTGCTATCCTATAGGTCCTTCTCAGACAGCGCCAGGCGTTTGCTCTTATCCTTGGATGTAGGAGTGGGTGGTGAGTCATTTTCCACATTTTTTCTGTGTGGTTAAATCATAGGGAATGTCCAACATATCTAGGTATTCTATCCTAGCTATGCTTGGGTTGTTGCGAGCATATCCCTCTGGGGGTGGTTTTCTGGGTTTCTTAATTTGATTGGGGGCTGGGTCGTCCCCTTCCCTGTATAGTGCACATGTTCTCTATGGTCCATCCCATACGGCGGATAGTTTGGAGGATATGTTTGAAATGAGGGGAGGTTCCATGTGGACCCGTTGCAGTAGGGTGCTTGGCAAGGTATGAAAGTAGTTTGGGTGGACTGTGTGGGTTGGTTATTTTGAGCACCTGGGCAAAGTTGATCCTTGCTGCTCTGGACCAATGTTGTTGCGGGAGGTCTAAAGCAAGGATTTTTTCTATCCAGGTACCTAGGATGTGATTGGCGTGGCTCTCAAAATCTATTAGTCCCATGACTCCACTTGAGCGTGGGCCAAATAGTGTTTTCATCCGTATAGGAGGGTGAGAGCCAGGCCACAGCCAGCCCTGGATAAGCGCGCGGATTGAGGTTATAAAGGTAGGTGAGAAAGCTATTGCGCGGGCCTGGTACCACAGTATTGGGAGGATGAGCGAGTTAGCAACTGTAACTCGTCCTGTTAGTCCTGTGGTTCTTCCCTTGAGGGAGGCGACATAATTGGATACCCATTGTAACAGGTTGCTTTCCATTGTCTCATTAACATATCCCCCTGATTCTAGCCAGATTCCAAAGTGTTGGACAGGAGTGGTGGTGGGAGGTGTTGCAAAGAGTAAAATGATTGGGTTTTTTCTTTGTGTGTTGGTATGAGGTTCTGATGTTGTGTCCCAA